>PVJX010002142.1:0-137568 GCA_004027295.1 Dolichotis patagonum | reverse complement strand
TCTTTGAATCTGCTTTATGCATTCTGTTTGTTTCTTATATTGTTCTTTGAGGGATTCTATCTGTTTGCTTTGTTCCTCTAATTTTTTAGCTGTGTTTTCACTAGATGCATTCACTATTTCTTTCACTGTTTTTATCAATTCTTCTTTTACCTGGGCAAGTATTTCTGGTTTGAATTTCTCCTTAGCTTTCCCTATTTGCGTATTTATTTCATTTGATATCATTTCAGACATTTCAGGTGTATGGCTTCTTTTTTCTTCTATGTACACAGCTTCTAAGCTTTCTTGGGGAGGGCTAGGGCTTTGAGCCTGCCTTTTGGTCTTTCCTTTTGTCATTTTTCTGTATTTCCTTACTTTGAGCGGTGTTCCAAAGCTTTCTCTGCTTATGTGGCGAATTACCTGTTACACCCTCAGTTCCTGGAGGGGCAGTGGCTCCCCCACAGGCTCTTGGCTTCCTCACAGGGTCCTAACTCCCCTCTGTGGGCTCCTGGCTTCCTAAGTTGTAAGGCGAATGCTGGGTGTGGCCACCCCGGAGCCTGTGGAATCTCAGGCAGGCCAGGCCTCCGTGCCTTGTCCCAGTCAGGTCTCCAGGAGGTTCCCTGCGAGTGAAGGGCCTACAGGTCCCAAAGAGTGAGGCCAGAATGTTGGTTTCTGAAAAGTCCTCGATCCCAAACAGACCTGGCCAAGATGCCAGTCTCCACAATATTCCCAATCCAAACAGCCCGGGCCACTCTGCGGGTCCGAGAGTTTCGGGTCCCAAAGAGACAGGCCGAGATGCTGCTTTCTGGGAGACTTCCTGGGGGTGAATGGCAGAGCTACGGGCCCAAACAGACCCGGCCCAGATGCCGATCTCCAGGCAGTTCCTTGCGGATGAAGGGTGGGCCTACCAGTCCCAAAGAGTTGCGCCGAGATGCAGGTCTGCGCAGACTTTCGATCCAAACAGCCCAGGCCACTCTATGGGTCCGAGAGTTTCGGGTCCCAAAGAGACAGGCCGAGATGCTGCTTTCTGGGAGACTTCCTGGGGGTGAAGCCCAAAGAGGGTTTTAAACCATGGGAATTCATTATAACTTCAGAAAGTTAAATGAAGTCTAAACAAGGAAGAAAGAGTCACTCAAGTCACATACCTCTGAGAGAATGAGTGACGTAAAACTTAAAATATGTCCAATAATGTTAGTAAAAAGAAGCCCATTTTGGAGTTCAGGAAGCAGTTTGGAGGTGCAGGGGACGTGGTGCAGGTCCTATGGGTCTGCACAGGACTCTTCCAGCCCTGGGAAGGAGGGAGGTGAGGCCATGCACACACTGAGTACAGACAACTCCCCTGAGGAATCTAGTTGTGCAGGACAAGGGCAAAGGCAGATGAAGACTTTAGAGAAGGGATTTTTTAAACGATGAAAATCTAGAATGTTTAATCATCAAGTGATGGTGTCCAGGAGGGCACACGAAGCTCAGTGCTCAGGAGGAGGAAAGGTGAATGAATGGATGGCTTGTTTTCAGAGCAAGTGGGAAGGGGCAGGTATTGCCCATAGGAAGAGTTCCTGTCTCAGCTGGGAGTTGGGGTGAGGATGGGGGACAGAGAAAAGAAGTGTGGCTTTGTAGAAGGGAGCAGGGGACATCTGCACCCAGAGGCACCCATCCTCTGAGGCTGGTGGGCAGGTGACCTGCTGAAAGTCAGGGCACTGGAGGCATGAGGAGAGGGCACAGGGTTTGCAATGTCTGCTGTGGAGCATAGGAGAATGAGCTTGCGCCGAGGCCTGGTGGGTGAACCCAGGACAAGGGATTTGCCAGGCAGGAGTAGCAGAAAGACACTCAAGCTTTTTTGTCCCAAAGAGAGACTCATGTGAAGGATGAGGAATCTCAGCTGGGTGCTGAGCAAAGGTGGGGGAGGGGCAGGACTGGGAGAGTCCCACGCAGCAGATGAGGGAGAAGCTAGGTGCAGAAAACACCTTAGTCAGAAGCAGGTGATTTCAAAGATGAGCAGCTGTGCCCATTGACAGGCTCTCAGGTGTGTTCAGGGAGCAGCGAGCTGAGGCAACAAACAAAAGAAGCTCCTGGGCGGTGAGGGGCAGACATCCCAGCATCCACATGGTGGCCAAGCTCAAGGGACCCGGGGGAGGCTGGAGGTTGATGGCCGGGAACCCAGAGCATGGAGCTAAAGGCTGTAACATAGGGGCTACATGAGGGGCTGGGTGCTGACAGCCAAATGGGAGATGGATCTGGAGGCCTATCGGGACTTGGATAGTGGCCTGAATGGGGAGGGGAGAAAGAGGAGAATGTCACATGGATGTCAGGAGGAAGGAGGCATGTTCTAAGACACAGCTGGGAAATGGGAGACTGCTCTTCCTAGGGTGAGAATGAGAGTGGTCCCAGGAGGTGTTTGTAAGAGAAGGACTTACAGGGAGATTACAGTTGCGCGCTCTCCAAGGAACCCCCAGTTCTCTAGAGTACGGTGAACGTCAAGAAATCTGAGTGCACCCCTCCCCCGCTTCTTCAGTGTGCATGGATGCTCCCCAGAACACACTGGGTGCAGTTCTACTGGCATAAAAGTTGACACCCCCACACTACAAAAGAGGCTCCAAGTGCTTCATACCCCCGCACAAGGAGGAGACGCATCAGAACCCTGAACCCAGCAGTGGGTTCTTGTGATTGGTCTGGAGTACCAGCACTGTGTCTACGCAGCAGCCTTCCTTCACGTTTCCCTGAGCCTGCCTGCTTCAGATCAGGCATCGACCTAGGTTGGGCAGATGGCTTAATCGAGAGACCAGTAGATGGACCTGGCTGGCATTGTGGCCTTGAACTGGAGGACTTCATCCAGGAGAGGCAGTGTAGGGTGCCCAGAATATGTGTTGGGGACAGGGTAGAAGCTGAATCCAAGGTTCTCCCCATTCTGTTTCCTTTGCTTCTGTCTTGCTGAACTTCAGTTTCCCTTTGTCAGTAATCAGGAAACATGATCTGCTGGGTTTTCCCAGGTTGGTGCTAATTAGCATTACTATGCTCTTCTTTGGCTCAGACACTGTGGCCAGATATTTTACACGGCTGGTCTCATTTCCTCCTCACATTGACTTCATCAGGCACTGCTGCTGTCCCATTGTACAGATGAGGAAATTGCAACTCTGAGAGAGAGAAAGAAAGAGAGAGAGAGAGAGAGAGAGACTTGGTTGACGCTTCTGGAAACAAAACTATTCCCCAACAGATGG
Source organism: Dolichotis patagonum (assembly GCA_004027295.1). Lineage (NCBI taxonomy): Eukaryota > Metazoa > Chordata > Mammalia > Rodentia > Caviidae > Dolichotis > Dolichotis patagonum. The sequence continues at coordinate 134,377 of PVJX010002142.1, read as the reverse complement.
ATTGGGAGGCAGGAAATCTGTTGGGGAAATCTAAGATTCTCTTAGATTGAAATCTAAGATTCTAGGCTTAGCCACTCTGGCCTCTGAGTCTGTGTACATTGTAAAGGGCAAGGATGACATGGCTTTTATTGCTTTAATTAAAACCTGGGTGAGGAGCTCGCGATTCATATTAAAATGAAATTATGTTTTGCCCGCTGTGGTGCATGAAGGCAATGGCAGCGATTACTGCTAAGATTACAAACAATCAAAGAGAAAAGGCCTTTTGCAAGCATTTCCTATTAAAGTCACAAACATCACACTTTAAAAATAATTATGGTTGTGTTATCGGAACATGATTCATGAATTCTGAATAAATATGCAGGGCCTTAAAGGAAACTGCTTCAAGGCCATAGATTTTGTTCAAATCAGATGAAATGTAATATCATTTCACAGCTGGAGAATAAAACGCAAGGAGGGGAAGAACCCCCTCGAATGGATACGGAGAGAATTGAGGAGATGTGACACTGAACTAATAAGCTGTCCCATCCACCCTCAACACGTGCTCAGAAAAAATGCATTTGTCTCTCCGGTTCTCACTGACAGAGAACTGCTGCGAAGGAGTCAGTACTTACATCTCCCTGTCTTAATTTTGCATCCCAGAGGCTAAAAGGATATTTATTTTAAAGCTGTGGATTTCTGTTTGTGAGATGTTTAAATATTCGAGGGCACAGGCAGGAAGGCATTGGGATGGATTTGGGGGAGGACATTGCTTGGCATGTATTGTGCCTCCCCTGTAATAAACACATTCTTCATACAATGCAGTGAATGTTTACAGCATATAGTTTTGTTTCCTTCCAACTATTATGAGAGAAATTGAATCCCAGGAAATGTTCACTCTCTCTAAATGGGATGGAAACAATGAGGATGGTGCAGGAAGTGTATGGGTGGGGGAGGGGCCAGCCGTGGGTTAGAAATGTGATTTTTCCTTAAAAACATCCCTCCATCCTCCTCCTAGACACCTTAAAGTTAGCATCTGCTGTGGGACCTGGCTTTTTGCTGGAGAAGGTCAACTCCTTAGTCGTATGCATCTGTCTCTTACTAGGTGTGAGCTCATGCCATGACCAAAAATTAGAAATGAAGCCAGACCTGGGGACATTGTCAGAATGGCATGAGGTTCATAATTTCTGGAGGGTCTGGAGCCTGGATTTGTCCCTCCCCAGCCTCTCTCCCTGTGTGCCTGTGGTCAGATCATGGGCCCTCTCTGGGCCCTGGTATTTGCATCTGTGAATTGGCCTTGGCTGGTATCTCTGAGGGACTTTCCAGGGATTGGCTTAGGGGGCATAGTATTCTGTCCACAAGGCCAGAGACTGACCTTTCTCTCCTGGCTGAGGGGCAGTGTTTTTAGTTCCATCTGGTGGAAAGGGTCCTGAGAATAAGTTTTCAGCCTACTGGGTCAACAGTAAAGCAATGCTACTGGTTGGATGGGGTATGAGGCTGTGAGAATTTAAACACAATTTCTGGTTGTGACACTTCATGGCTGGTGCTTGGCCAAGTTAACCAATTTTTCTGAGACTCAGTGTCATTATTAGAAGCCCTTCAGAGTGATACAGGGCCAAGTAGACATATGTGTTTATACCTAGTCCTTATTCCAGTGCTGGAGACGTGGCAAATGGTAGTTAGCATGAGGTGCTATTAAAGTACCCACATTACATAATGTACGCAGATGGAAAAACTGAAGTCACCCACCCAGGATGTGGTGGGCTTGGGAGTCAGAGGTAGCATCAGAAAAACAAGACAAAGGGAGGCCACTCAGCTCTCCTACCTAACAAAAATCAGCTCCTGTTTAGGGATGAAATTGAAAAGATGCTGTCTTCGTTACTTTTTTTTGTCATGGGGATACAATGCCAAATATAATTTAAGGAAGGAGAGATGTACTTTGGCTTACAGTTTTAGTCCGTAGTTTGCCAGCTCCAAGGCAGGAAGGCCTGGCAGAAGGGTCTGCGTGGAGGAGAGCCAGCTGCTCACACACGGCGACCTGGAAGCAGAGACATCAAAGGAGGGGTCAGGGAGGGAAATAAGTCCCTCATGTCACACCCCCAGTGAGCCTCATCTTGCAGCTAGACACTACCTACTAATGACAAGTCAGGTGTGGCACCCCCTTAGTCTAATCACATTTCAAGAGCTTGTCCCATCTGGGATTACATGAGGCTTTGGGGAGACATCAACATATGAACCCTAAAAGATGCTGTTGGAACCATCTTGCTTTAAAATGTGCCAAGAAAGGTTCCCATAAAATCACAAAACTAGTGCACCAAATGCATCCTGATCATTCCTAGCCTGTCAGAGATGCACAATCCTTCCCACTCTGACGTCCTGGTTTGTCCAGGCTCCTTGACTCGCCAGTCCTTACCATCCCAAGGCCCTCCTGTGGTCCATTTCTCACTCTCAAGCCTCCTCCAAGCCCGAGTCTCTGATGAAGAGGAAAAGCTTGGGAGTGAGGTGGCAGCAATTTTCATGAAAGCACCAGACTGGAGATAGTCCATCTCTCCATCGTCAGGAGACTAGATAAACGGAGCAGAATAGTTTTACCCAGTAGAATACTATACAGCAGTGGCAATGAATGATTTGTGACCATATGCAATAATGCAGATGAATCTCACAAATATGTTGAGTGAAAGATCCCAGACAGCCAAACAGAACATCTGTGTGATGCCATCTACACAAAGCATATTGACAGGCAAAACTAATCAATGATGATGGAAATTTCCATTGTGGTTACCCTGGTGGGGGAGTGGGTAGTACAGAGGGGCTGTGAGCATCTTTGTGGGTGCTGGAAGGTTTCTTCTCGTTCTTTGAGTTGGTTACTCAAATGTGTTTGGTGAAAATGTACTGAGCTCTGCAGTGATCATCTGTGCATTTTTCTGTCGGTCTCCTCTGTTTCAATAAAGAGTAAAGAAATGATCAACAACTGCTGGGCATAGTGGTACATGCCTGAAATCCCAGCACTCAGGAGACTGAGGCAGGAGGATCACTGAGAGTTTGAGACCAGCCTTGGCTACATAGGAAGCCCAGGCCAGGCTGAACTACATAGCAAAACCTTGTGCCTCAAAAAAAAAAAAAAAAAAAAAAAATCAAGGTATCATCTTTGTACAGGTATTTCCATCTTTAGAGCAGGCCATGATGGCAAAGGGAAGGGACCTTGTCAAGTGTGGTCATTCATATCTTATATTAATCAACTCACCAGGGTGGTATGTTCCCACGGGGATGTGAATAGACTAGGATTTTAGTCTAGTCTAAACAATTTAGTCTGAACAATTTATTTAACTTCCTAGGATGGTAAGAAATCCTTTAGCCTCATAATGGATGATGAGCTGTGAAATTGCTCTGGCAGTGGCTTGTCCCAGGGAAGCAAATGGCTTGGGCTCCCCAGATCTGCTCAGCTCTGCAGGCTCCAGCCTTGAGTTCCATTTTTCAGTGGATGGAATTTTAGGAAGTGGTAAGAACATAAATATCTCAAAGCACGCACACACATCTGTGTGATTTTGGTGATGCTGTGCTAACAAGAAAATCTTGTTAATGAATTATTTGAATATGACTATGGAAAAGTTTCATTAGACACACACACACACACACATACACGCAGATGCATTCATGCACAAATACAAGCATATGAGCACAGCCCATTCACTCGTGTGCCCCTCTCCACACAAAAAGCGTTGCTCTGTGGCCCCGTAACTGTAGGCAAGCTACTTACCCAGAATACCTCAGTTTCCTTATGGTAATGGGGATAATAACCACACCTGCTTCTTGGGGCTATGGGCCTCATACAAATGGGATTTTTATTTGCCTTTGTTTAACGCCTCTGTCCTATACCACGGGTTTCATGGGAGCAGGAACCTGGCATGTGCTAGGAGCTGAGGTGATACCTGGTGTGGGAGGGAAGAACAGCTCTCACACACTTGCTGCACATGTGCTGACATTAGGCATGTTCATGAGCTCATTTGCAAATGTCTGCAAACACACACAGTCACACATGTGGGCACATACAGGGATGCACGTGTGCACCCTGCACAGATATGTGCAGACACAGTGCTCAGAGAGGGGCAGTGGGGGAGGCTCGGCACTAGTTTGGGGGCTCTAGACTGGAAGTCACAGCATGAGTTCAAGTTCTGTGTGTGGCTCTAGGTAACTCTAGTTTATCTTGTGACCTTGGATAATATACATCTCCTCCTCTAGGAGATCAAGGGCTCTCAGCAGAGATGTAACAGAACTGGAATTTGCCCCGTGGTCCGTCTAGGCCAGAGTTGGGGCTGCTGACACCTAAGGCCTTGCTGCCCGAGGTGTGGACTTCAGTAGCACCCCAAGTGTGTCAGGAATGCAACCTCCAGTCCTACCCAGAACGCCTGAGGCAGGCTTTGCATCTTAGCAGGTGTTTAGCTGACTCGTGTGCACCACACAGACTGAGATACACCGATGCAGCTTACACTGCCGTCCCCAAGTGTTATGGGGAGCTAGAAAGACTGTGCTCCTGGTGCCTAAACCAGGTGGGCCTCAGTCTCACACCTTCCCTGAGGAGCGACCACTGACTGGTGAGGAGGATCAGGGAGCTGTCTGAGGACACAGAACCAGCAGGATGCGCAGCACCGCACACGAGGAACCCAGGCTCTCTCATTTATGGAGGCAGAATCACCCAGTCATGAAGAGTACAAGTCCAGGCGCTAGACTGCCCAATTTTAAAAACAGCACACTCCGTTCCTGTGGCTCAGGGATGCCCTGTGGCTTGGCGGGGTGCCCTTTGGCTCAGGCTCTCTTTTGAGGTTTCAGTGGGCAGTCAGGGCTCAACAAAAGGAGGACTCACCCTCAGTCTCTCTCAGTGGCAGTTGCAGGACTCGGTGGCCCTAAGCTATGCTTTTGCATTGACACGGTGGCTTCTTCATGGCGTGGCACTGCGTGTTAGTGCAGAAAGAAGCAAAACAGACTGACACAGGGGTGGAGCTTTCACTAATAACTCTCTGGTCCCAGCACAAGCCGGGCTTAGCTGGGTGCTCAGTAAACCTTAGGGAAACATGTGAGCCCTGAGTCACAGCACCCCGATGGAATGGGTGGGGCAAATTAATAGGAGCATGAGGTCTAGGCTCCAGGAGGAACAGGGCCAATCCTTGGTGCCACCACCTGGCAGGACAAGAAGATGTCATGGAGGCCCTGGTGATGAGGGGCCTCCACTTGGGGAGACTGTGGCCTGAGCAGAGGGGCCAGCAACCCCAGGGTCGTGCAGTATCTGGGCTGTGGTGGGCTTGTGTGTCTGGCCTCAGGCAGGGTTGTAGGGTCTAGGCCAGAAGGCCTCGAGGCCAGCTAGATGCCGGGACCCTGCTTTGGAGGCAGCAAGCCCTGGGAGGGTCTGAGCAGGGCAGCGTCCCAGAATGGGAACTCAGCCGCTCTGAGAACTTCAGTGCGTGTATCCACCTGCAGCCAGCTTGACATGCTTTTAGGCTACGCTGCTTCTGTAGCTTAAAAGGTAGCAGTGGAAAAGAAAAAAAACCTGCAAATCATCGTGACTTTTCCAGAAGCTATTTTAACACAGAAACAACAGGAAAGCCTACTCATCAGTTTAGAAATGCTTTTACAGGCAGCTCTGCCTCCCGTCTGCCTGTGTACCTGCAAACCAGTGCCAAAGTAAGAATAAATTTGCATTTCAAAACCCTGTGCCCAGCTCCTTTTTACCGGTGGGGTAACTGAGACTCAGAAAGGGGTAGCAACTTGGTCAGTGCCACACAGCTTGTCAGGGGCATCAGGGGTCTTAAACCCTCAGGAAGATGAGTTCTAAGATAAGGACAAGCACCAGGAGATCCCCATGGACCAAGTTAGAATTATTTCTTTGAGGGGAAAGCAGCTGTCAGGGGAATGCAACTTCAGACCTTGCTGATTTCTTAGCCTTGGCAGGCAAGGTGGTGCTGGCCTCGGGACCATAGCAGGCCGTCTGCACATGTCTCCATTGGAAACACATTTGCTGAGCATCTTCTGTGTGCTGAGCAGTGACACAGGTGCTGGGAGCTGTAAACAAGGCAGTCAAACCCCTTGTCCTCAGTTGTATATTCTTTTACTCAGAAACTGTTTACTAAGGGCCTGTGATATACAAGGCACTGTCAGTGACCAAACGGTGGAATTTACTTTTTAGTACAGGGAACAGGCAGTTAATATGTTTGAAAGATCAAGTGTATTGCATGTTATCAAGTAAGAGTCCCATGGGGTACAGATAAGGGTTACTGAATGGACCAGTATCCCTGCAGGGACTGCTACTGCAAACAGGGAGGTCAGGTGAGAAGGTGACATTTGAACAAAGACTCAAAGGGCTAAGGGAGTAAGATCTGGGGCAAACCATTCTGCAGGAAGGAATAAGCAGTGCAAAGGCCCTGTGGTGGGAGTGTGTCTGGTGAGTTTGAAGAACATGGCTAGAGTGGAATGAAGGAGAGACTGAGTATGGGAGCTGGAATATCTGTGACTATCATGTGGGACATGGACAGGGTGACTCAGGCGTGGATCAAGAGTTATTATATACAAGCCAAGACTGTCCACCTCTTCTGTCAGGCCCCCAGCTCTGACTTGTGGACAGGGGGGAGCACTTGGCCTGCACATGCCCTGACACCTATTGCAATGATTAAAAGGAAGTGTTGGCAGCTTGGAACATCTTGGACCCAAGGGAGGTCCCATTTTCAGGCTATTCTAGGAAAGCGCTGTGGGTTGGGGAAAAAGCACAGCCTATAGCTACAGCGAGTCCTGAGTTCAAATCCCATGTATGGAAAAAAGTCATGGTAGCCATTGTTGACTTCCTATCATCTTGTTTTGAAGTCCTACAATGCCTTCATTCTTTTGTTTTGATTGATTTGATTCTGTTTTGTTATATTTGATTTTATTGTGTGTGCTGATGTGGTCAGCTATTTTGAAGAAAATGAGAGACATCATGGGTAGCCCTTGTTGATTTGTGTTGCCTTCTTTTGAAGTCCTGTATCACTTGCATTGTTTTGTTCTGATTTGCTTTATTCTGTTTTATTTTATTGTCTTTAAAATAAAAAAGTCCTGGTCAAATATCTGAGTGATATTAGCACAGGGAAGCCATTTCCAAAGTGTGATATGACAGCCAGAAATCATACAACACGAACACGTTGATTTTTTTAAAACTTAAATGTTAAAACCCTTAGCTTGACAAGAAATATAAAATATAAAAAGATCAAATGAGGATATAAGAATAATATCTGTGGCATATAATAAGCAAAGCACTCTATCAAAACATAGAAAAAGATGATAGAACAATTACAAAGGTAATACTAGTCTCAGAACAGGAAATGCACATTGTCCATAAAAATACAACCTCATTAACAAAGAATGCAAATGAAAGCAAGAAAGTTTTTTCTGGATTAGACTACATTTTTAAAACTTAGTAATGATTTGGTTACCTGGCGTTTCTACCTTTAGGAATAGATCCTGTGAAGACTCTCAGGCCAAAGTGTAAGAGTGAAGATATTCAGCATGGTGTTTGCAGAGTGAAAAACTGAAGAAAACAGCCAAGTGTTCATCAGTAAAGGATCAGTTGTATATATCAGCTACATAGTTAAGTCCCAGTATTTTTACTTGGCTCCTACTACCTATGTGCTACATACCTAGCACCAGGTTACAGCTTCCTGTTTAGCAGGAAAGACAAACATTAAAAATATAATGTCAGATAATTCCAGGGCTGGGGAAACAGTAATTCCAGCTCAATGGTACAGTGCTTGCCTATTATGCATAGTCTTAAGTTTGATCCCCAGCAACACACACACACACACACACACACCCTGTCTACTACCTGCACTGAGAAGTATGGGGCAGCAGTGGGAACGGATCAGCTCTGTTTGGGGGCTCAGGTGGTTTCTTCAGCTGAGACTGAATGGCGAGAAGTTGCTGGGAAATCCATGAATGAGAAGAGCATTCTGGACAGAAGGAACAGCCCTTGCAAACCACTGAGGTGAGAGTGCCCTGGAAGCCTTAGAGGAATGGAGAGAGCCAGAGTGAGTGGGGTCTATGAAAAACTGTACCAAGTGGAGTTAAAGAGGCAAGAAAGACTTTGTTCAAGGACTGTTACAGTAGGAGTCAAGATTACTGCAATAGGGTAGACAGGTTGAACTTAACTCCTAAAATGCAGTTTGGAAATTACAGCCAACGGGCAGGGCAAGGAGGTCATGAGTTGAAAATTTTCAAGAGCTGCTTGGTCAGATATCAGAGGTGGAGGATTCTTGCTAAATTGCCTTGGCAGGATTCTTGCTGCAGTGGGCCCAGAAGCTGGGAGACCATTGAGGTGACAGCAGCTGTCCTGGAAGAGGTGTTGACACTTGGACTGTGGCGGTGGCCTGCAGAAAGTAGACGTGAATATACTGGCAGGTAGAGCCAGCAGGACTTTGTGGCTGAATAGAAGTGAGGGTTGAGGGAAGAGAAGTCTTGAACCTCATTCCTAGTTCTCCAGCTTGATCCGCCAGGGGGAACATGTTAGGGAAATGAGGGGGAGGGAACCACAAATTCAGTTCTTGTTCAGGCTGTGCTTGAGCTCACTTTGTAGCCCAAGCTAGTCTCAAACTCACAATGATCCTCCTGCCTCAGCCTCTCGATCCACTGGGATTATAGGCGTGCACCACTATGCCTGGCTGTTACTTGTTAATTTTCTTACATTAGGGATTTAAGCCATGGCCTGGAGGCCAAGTGTGTCCCTCCCCATGTGTTTTTTTTTTTTTAATGAATAAAACTTTATCAGAACACCACCATGCTCATTAGTTTCAGGATCATTTATGGCTACTTTCATACTACAACAGCAGACTTGATTAGTGTGACAGAAACTGTGTGATTCCCTCAAAGCCAAAAATATTATTGCAGAAAAAAATTTGCTGAGCTCTCCTCTAGAACATCCCAGGGAAAGTGTGAAAGAGGCAGTTGGATATGTGGTTACAAAAATATCATTAAAAAACAATTCTGCCATTTGCTGGGAAAATGCGCTTTCTCCTCTGCGGAATGTGGGGTGCTGGTGCTGGCTGTCCTGTCTCATTTGAGTGCCTAAGTAACCTCGAGCCTTGCCACTGGAATTCTGCTGGGACTGCTTCTTCCCAGAGAACAAGGAAACCCCTAAATGTTCCCATCAGTCCTCCTCTTTCCAGATCTTTCGCTTCCTCTAAGATGAATCATCCTGGAAGCTGCCTGAACCTTGGAAGGAGTCGGATAGTTTCCTGAGTGAGAACACGTGAAGGTTCTCATGTCTGTTTCCAGATACGTCTTTTGTCAACAGAGCTCAAGTCTAATGTTATTGTTTATTATTGGCCTATTACGAATGCTGCGTCTGCTCCAATGTAAGTTGTGTCAGGGTGTGGGGCGGCCATGAAGCATCGATGGGAGGGCATTGGATACATTCTTGTATCCTGAATGCCTTCCTTGGAAGTTCTGCCTGAAGAAAGGCTTAAAAGATATTGCAGCCCCTCCCAAACCTCCCCTCCCGTTCAGTTTGTATATAATATGAGCTTTTATTTACTTATTTTTTCAAGAAGCATTTTTTGCTCAAAAATGGCAGGCCAACCTGAAGGAATCATTGTACGGATTCTCAGCAGTGCTGCAATACTCAGCCCTGATGCGCTGCGAGACACAAATCCGAAAGATTCTATTAAACTTCTCAGCGATGGGTGACACAGGGATATTATCCAAGATGATTAATTTGACTGGGTCATTATGGGTACAGACAGTTCTGCCAAAGTTGCGTTTCATTCCCTGCAGAATTTATAGAATTCCTGCACCTGGGATAAGAAGTTTCATTGTTGGGAGCCCTGCTGTAGTTGATTAGCTTTGGGGTTTGGTGAGGGTACCATTTTCCTTGTTTTGGAAGGGGAACTGGGAAACACCAAATTGTACCATAGTCCTTCAATGGAAATGTTTTTACAGGGTGTGGCTTTTCTTTGTCAAATAACAGAATGTCAGATAGTTGGGTAATTTATCACAAAAACTAGAACACTTTTTTTTCTGTACCTGGCATTGAACCCAGGGTCTCATTTTTGCCACATCCTAGCCCTCTAAAAAACAATTTTTTTTCATTTTATTTTGCAGCGTGGTCTCGCTGAGTTACCTAGCTGTCCTCAAACTGCAATTTTACCTCAGTTTCCCAGGTTGTTGGACTTACAGGCATGTGCCTCCGTGCGGCCAAAGCAGGACACTTCCTAGAGTCAGTGAGAACACTATTAAATATTACTCAGAGCTGGGTACGGTGGCTCATACCTGGAATCTCAACTACTTGGGGGGTTGAGGTGGGGGTTGCAAGTCTGAGCCCAACCTGAATTCACGAAGTCCTGAGTTAGTGAGATTTGTCTCAATTTTTAAAAATTAAAGGGCTGAGATGTAGCTAGGTACAAAGACCCTTAGTACTGACCGAATGAATGAATGAAAAAACATTACCCTGGGGTACAAGCAGGGTCAGCTTGGGCTCCCTGGGGTGATGTGTGTTGGGCAGGGTATGACTGTGGCAGAGCCAACTTTGGTGCAAGTAGGCAGGGGTTTCTTGTTCTATCACATTATCCAAGTGACTTTAGAGAAGACATTTTGCCCTTTTGAACCTCCATTCCCTCATCTGCTGTATAGAAATGCTACACAAAAATTGTTCAGCTTTCCACCTGAGATCTTTTTTCTCCTTCCTTGGAAGTTATGGAAGGTTTCATGCTGAATTGCTGTTAATGTCTTTCCGCATCTGTTTCCTTGTGTGATTCTCTTAGCTGTTCTGTGAGATGTTGGTAAGTAAACTGCAGAGCAGCCCCTTTTGCAAGCTGAGTGCAGAGCTAGATTCCCTAGGTTGGTCTAACTCCTTTCCACAAATCAAACAATGGTGTTCACTGATTATGGACTCCGAGACTCTTACAGCTGAGAGGAATGTGTGAAGTATGTGAAAGCATTTGGAGTCCTGGGTCCTGTGTCAACATAAAGTACAGTTGGCTGTGACCCCCACTGGGACAACAAAACATGAGCCCACTTTCCTCTCACCTTCTCCATTCTATCCTGCAGCTTTTTGAGCATTTTCACTTATAAGAATCCAAACGTCAGCCTCCCAGCCAAGTCCCTGCCCTCTGGGACTGCAGCAGAGACTGGAGCTATCCACACTTACTTCCTCAGGAGCTGCCGGAGACTAGGACCAGGGCAGGTGAGGCAGGATCAAAGGACTAGGGTCCAAACCTCTTATCTGACTGGTACTGTGATGTCCTGAAGTCACAGCCCTCTGTCATACCAACTTCATGTGCTGGCTCTGTTGCATGACGCATGCTAAGCTGGGGGGCAGCTCACCCCTTTGAACCTGATACACCTGTTGGTTTACCTGCTGCTGTTGAGGTCCCCTTTCTTTATCAGGCTATCATCGTACTGAGACTTCTGAAGATGCCTTCAGCCAGCCATTGTCCTGAGCATTCACTTGACCTCCCAGAACCTGTCTTCCGTGTCTCACTATGCCGTGTACACGGCAGTTGCTCACAATCTCTCCAACCTTTCCTCCTTTTCAATCTCCCAATTACTGGCAAATATCAGTTGGTGTCCTCCTAAACTTCTCAACTCTGAGAGTATAAGTTGAGTTCTGCAAAGAATTCTTTCCCACCAGGCTTCATCAGGGAGTAAGGTGGTACTTTTGTGTTGTAGTCAGAGTCAAATAAGCTTTGGGAAAAGGTTGATTCACCTTCTGTTACCTCAGTGAATTTTCACCTTTCTCTTATACAGCATTGGGGTAGGCAGTTGAGATGGTAGTCAAAGGTCAGTCTGAGAATCTTATAGTAAGCATTAACTGAGCTAAAGTAGGAAGCCAGCAGGTAATGAAAGGAAGACTTCAAACAGGTATAGTGGTAACTGGTAAATAGTTAACAACATATCTTTGAAATAATGTGAAGCAAAATGGACAGAAATACAAGAGGTTGTTAAAGAAATCACAGTCATGGTGGAAATTTTTAAGATGCTTCTCTCAGAAACCAATAGATCAAGTAAAAAAGAAAAGTAATAGTTTCTTAGAAGAGTTAATAGAATTAACACAATAGAAATTATAGGCATTAGCCTTATACTGTGTTACACAGCGATTCCCATTCAGCTATAAAGAATCAATGTATTTGTCATTCCTTTTTGGGTATCTTTTTTTGTTTTTTATTCTTGGTGGTTACCTATTTTGTTAGTGTTTCCAAATAAAACTCTACCTTATTTTTTTTACTCTAAAATGTGTTTTCTATTTCATTACTCTTTATTCTACTGATTTTTTGGTTTAATTTGTTATCTTCTACCTTAGTGAATTGAGTTCTATGTTGGTTCATTTTGTCTTTCTTGTCTTCTAATAAATTCATTTCACTAAAAAGCCTACGAGCTTTTTATTGTTCACCTCTCACAGGTTTTAGCAGTTAGTGTTCCTTAGTTTCAGTTGTGATTTCCTCCTTAGCTCAAAAGTTGTTTAGAGAATCTCTTTTAAACTGTCTTAGTTCTTGGGAGGGTCTCCCTCCTTCTGTTTTTCTTATTCCCCTTGTTTGTTTGCTTATTTAGATCTTAGAACATGTCTATTATTTCTACCTATTGAAAAGATGATTGGTTTCTTTTTTTTTTTGGTACCGGGAATTGAACCCAGGACCTTGTGCTTGCCAGGCAGGCACTGTGCTGCTGAGCTATATCCCCAGCAAGGTGACTGTCTTTGTAGCTAGTACCATTGTTATGTTTGTAAGTATTTCATGGACACTTGAATAAATATGTTAAAAATCAGGACAAATCAAGAAGGTAACTCTTTTATTCAAACCTACTATCCATATTTATTTCTACCCAATTGACTCGTCAATTTTTGACAAAATGTATTCATGTGTCTCTTTGATTTTTTTACATTTTATATTCCTACGGTTTATCAATCTACATAAAAGCTTATGTCTGTCATTTCTTCGTAGTGGATTATATCATTTATCACCTGAAGTGGTCCTCTTGATCTCTTTAGTGCTTTTTGCCCTAAGTTGTACTTAATTTGTTATTAATTTTGTCACTCTGCTTTTTATTTGTCTAACGCATCTGTGTACTTTTAATCTTCCATGTTATCTTATTTTAGGTATGTTTATTATAAATGCTATATGCTGGATTTGTTTATTTTCATCAAATCTTTTAATAAGGCTATTGAAATCACTTGTATTTATTGTGATCACTGATACTTTTAATATGGTCACTTTTAAGAAGGTTCTTTATTAGCATGCTTCATAGTTCATTTCTGTTTCCTTTTCAGATTTTTATTAGTTTGATCAATGTCTATTTTTTCCTTTTCTAAAATTCCTTTAATGGTGAGAATTTCTTTCTCTTAAAATTATAATAAGCAGTTAATAATTAATTTAGCAAAGCTTCAAGGCTTAAGGTGAACATGGAAAAACCGGTTGTGTTTCTATAAACTATGAACAATTCAAAGTGGAAACTGAGAAAATTGCTCTACACAAGAGTATAGATTTTGTACCATTTTATTTTTTTTTAAATTAAAAAGGTGCAACCAAGGAGGTAAAAGAATTATATATTGAAAAATCTAAAATGTTGCTGAAAGAAACTAAAAAAGACCTAACTAGCAAAGTGAAAGACATCGATGCTTGAGGACTGGAAGACTTACTGTTGGTTGCTAGGATGACACTGCTTACTACCCAAGCAATGTGCAGATCCACTGCAATCCCTATCAAATTTCCACTGACCTACATATTTATATGGCCTTGCACAGGGCTCCAGATAGCACCAGTGATCTTAAAAAAGAGTAAGTTAGCGGATTCACATTTCCCAAATTCTAAAAACTATAATATAGTACTGGCATAAGGATATGTGGGACACTGCAATACAATGGAGAATCTAGAAATAAACTCATACATCTATGGCCAATAGATTCTTTGCAAAGGTGCCAAGACCATTCACAGGGGAAGAACAGCTTCTTCACCAGATGGTGCTAGGGTAAATAAATTGCCACATGCAACATAATGAAGTTGGACCCTACCTCATGCTGTACACAAAAGTTCATTCAAAATGTATGCATGATGCAAATACCACATTGTTTTCTGGTGTGAGAAACCACATGTGTATAATAAATATTGAGAAATGGGTAGAAAATGTTCAGTTGAGAAAAGGAGCTAGTTAAAAGGGAGGGGGAATGGAAAAAAGGGATAGGAAAGCAAGAATAGAAGGAAAACTGGAAATAAAACTTTTATAAAAGGAGGGCCAGAGGTTGAAGGGAGGGGAGGTGAATGGGAAAAAGAGAAGCAAGATATATCATGTGCAGGTACAAATTCTCTATAATGAATGTTATCATTAGGTACATCTAAAATGTACCAATAAAATTTAAAAATCCAAAAAAACACACCCAAATATCAGCTAAAACAATGAAATTCTTCAAAGAAAACATGAGGTGTAATTCTTCATTACCTCAGATTTGGCAGTGAATTCTTAGATACGACATTAAAAACATGTGCAACAAAAGCTGCATAAATTGGACCTGATTAAAATTAAAAATCTTGGGTTGGGGGTTTACTCAGCAGCACAGGCACTTGCCTAGCAAGTACAAGGTCATGAGTTCAATCCCCGGTACCAAATAAATATCTTTACGCTTCAAAGGACATCATCAAGAAAGAGAGAATGGGAAAATATTTGCAAATTATATAATAGCCCAGGACCTCAAATTTATAAAGAACTCTTTTAATGCAGCAACAATAATAACAAATACCCAATGAAAAATAAGGGCAAAAGATTTGAATAGATGTTTTCTTCAAAGAAGATACACAAGTAACCAAGAAACATATGCAAAGGTGTTCAACATCATTAATATTTAAGAAAATACAAATCAAAACTATAATAAGATACCACTTCACACCCACTAGAATTATTATAATAACAAATAAAAGTAAATAGTGGCCATGAGGATGTGAAGAAGTTGAAGCCTCCCACATTGCTACTGGGGTGAGCAGCCATTGTGGAAAGCAGCTTGACCATCCCTCAACAAGTTAAACACAGAATCACCATATAACCCAGCAATTCCACCCCCGGGTTAATACCCATGAAGGACTGAAAATGGGGACTCGGAGTAATGTATTACACATCCATAGCAGGACTATTCATTGTAGCCCCAAGATGGGAACAGCCCCAGTGTCTATCAGTGGATGAATGTGGGGATTTGGTGCATAAATATGGTGGCATATTTTGTAAGCATGAAAGGACACATAGACCACCCCTCAGTGGTGTTATGGCTGAATGAATGTTACGTATATTATATGCCGTAGAATATGAATGAACCTGCAAAACATCATGCTGAATAAAAGAAGCCACAAAAGATCCTATATGATATGATTCCATTTATATGAAAACAGGTAAAGTCACATGCAGAGTGAAGATGGTGGCTGCCGGCGACTGAGGGAGCAAGGCAGGTAGGGAGGAGCTGCCTGTGTGTTTCCTTTGAGGACGGCGAATACACTCAGGAACTAAATAGAGAAGGTGTCACACAACATTATGAACGGACTGCCACCAAATTGCTCTGTTTGAAATGGTCGATTTTGTTATGTGAAACATGAATAAATTCTTAAAGAATATAATAAATATAATTAAGCTTGTACTTTCTTACCATATAAATAGTGAATCCATATCTGTCACCTCCCTTAAGAAGAAATAGATTCTAGCTGAAATCTTCTAGATTGTTCATTTGAGGTCAGGCTTCATGTTACAATCCTATGTGTCTATTTTAAGAATCCTTATTCAACAGTCACATGAGATCCCGCAGTCACTTCACAAGCCACAGTTTGGGATTAATACAAATCACCATGGTTTTTCAGCCCCCTGCTCTTTCTACAATCCCGCTGTCTGGTTTGCTTTTTATCCTCTAGTTTCTAGCATTGACTATTTTTCCAAAAGCAGTTATTTAAAGGACTGTTTTGTTTTGTGTTTTTACTTTCTGCGGTTGAATTTTTGATGAGCTTGTCAGTTTTCATTTTCTTGTGGCAAGGGAATGAGTGTATTCTGGTATTTAGCTAGGATGTCGGCTCATCACTGTCACAGGCTTCTCATCTGTCAAATGCTCTTCAGCGTCCTTCTTTCCTAAGGCCTTGCCTTCGGCCCTTTTCTCCTATTCCTTGAACAGTTGCCGCCTTCAACACTTCATGATCTCAACTCCCCGCATTCCAGGAGAGACTTAATCCTTTTTGGACCCAAGAGCAAGCCCCAGGTCATTTGGGTCAGTCTGGTGTTCTTCCTTTTGTGGAACTGGTGCACGAAAAACAAGACACACCAGAGCTCTTCCAACTTGACAGCTTGGCCTCCCTCCCTGTGCTTCATGAGGACACCAGGAGTGCAAAACAAGAGGTGCCCTTGCTTTTTGCTTAGAGGAAGTCTGAAATTCAGAGGAGATCTCAGAGGAATCTGACAAAGCATGGAAAAATGTCACATTCCGAATCCAAGTCCTGGGTGTGAATCTCACTAGCCTGGGAGTGCCTTCTACTCTCTGAACTCTAGCTTCCTTTTTTTTGCAAGATGGGGATCTTAGGCACTTCTTTGGAGACACACACAGTTAAGCAGGGAATGTGCATGGAAATACTGGATGCTCTGCCTGGCACATAGCAGGGACTTTGTCGCAGGACAGGCTGATTTGTGTTTAGGTGGTCAGGATTTGATTGCATTTGGAAGAGGCATGTACATGTTTGCATGTTTGTTTTTAATTGTGTTAATTACCTCTTTAAATGAATTGTCATGATTGTGTTATTTCAATATTTTGATAGAACATATGCTCACTTTTTGAAAAGGCTTCTGGTCAATTGGGCTGGTTCCAGTGGATTGAGGTTTTGGGGTTTGATGAAATGAATGCATTCATCGGGGCACCTACCATGTGTCAGCACCTGTTCTGGATGTGGTGGGGGGACAGGGAAGGAGGTGGCATTTGACAGACATGAACACTAGGTAGCCAGGATACTTTACCGTCTATTAGGAGGACAGTTAGGGAGCACCTTAGGGAAGTGTTTGCCCATTTTGTGGCCTTACTTATTTACTGCACTGAACTTGCTATGTGCCAGCTGCTATTCTAGACACTGGTGACAAGACACCTTCACTCCTGCCCTCATGGAACCTGGGATCAGGAAGGAGGGAGACACACACAATGTGTAAATACAATAAAAAGTCACTGCAGGTGTAATGAATCCGGAGAGGTACACATGAAGGGGCTGGGGGTGGGGTCTTGGTGGCAGGGGCATTGGGAAGGCTGCCTGGAGGTGAGGAAAGTTAGCAAGGGCCCCTGCTTTCTGGGGTGATACCATACCCAAAACTGATTCTCACTTAAATGGCAGTCAGCCCCAGGCCATAGTGACAGCAAGAGTGAAGACAGACATCACCCACATGTGCAGACCTGTGGTGTGTGAGTTAGGAGCATTCATCAGGGGGGACGCAGAGCCAGTGAGCTTCTGTCCCCTCAGTCTGTGCCCTGGGGGACCCTTAACATCTCTGGGACTCCAGGCAAGGAGGATGTCAATCCTAACACTGGGAGGCTTACTGTGTGCCAGGTACAGCCCTAAGTGATTAACATGTATGCATTTCACTTACTCTTAGCAACAGCCCTGTGAACATATATTGACACTATCCTCTTCATAGATGAGGAAACTGAGGCACTGAGAGAACAAGTACTGCACCCAAAGTCACAGGAAGCTAATGACTGGGAGAGCCAGGATTCAAAGCCAAGCCTTCTTTCTCTTCACCACATATCCGCCTGCCTCCTACAGTTGAGTTAATAGCACTCACTTCAGGGCCATCCCAGAAACTGATTGATAGGCCCCTGTTTACAGCGTCTGCCCCCAGGCCCTGGATTCCATTCAACGATCTATTTTGAGCTAAGCACTGGGGCACAACGAACAGAACTCACGACAAAATGCTGAACAAATACACCCTAAACCAGTTAACTACAAGTTGGATGAGCCTTTGCAGGAGAAATGCTGGGTTATGCTGGGTACACTACGAGGTGCAGGGGAGACATTTAATCCAGCCTATGGGGATGAATGAGTAGCAGTGAGCTTGAAAGGAGAGCACTAGGTTGGCAAAGCAGTGAGGCCATGGGCACAGGAACAGTCACCGTGGTTAGAGGGGTGACTGGCCAGGTCATGTGATAACTTGCAAGGTCATAAATGGAACTCAGGACTTGGTCCTAAAGGTAGTGGGACCAACAGAACATTTTCAGTGAGAGGAGGTCTTTATAAAGACCACTCTGGCTGCATGGAGGGAACCAACTGAACAAGAAGGGACGAGAGGGACAAGAGAGGCCTGTGAGAGACCAGTAAGAAGTTGTCATTGTCCAGGGAAGAGATGAGGTTGGCCTGGGCTAAATAGGGGCAGTAGGGATGGAGAAAGAGGCAGTGTTTTAAAGATACATGGGAGGTGTTTTGTTGGATTTGAAAGGTGACTGAGGGTGAATCTCAGAGTGGTGGAGGGTAGTGTCCCTGAGATGGGGAAGACCCAGGTGCAGCGCAGGGGAAGGGGCATGCTGTGATCATCCAGTGCGGGTATTGCGTGGAGGTTGGGGAACCCACTTACATAGCTGGTAAGGGACCAAAGCTGAGTGCGTAGATGCAGCACAAGGATGGGGACCACAAGTGAGACTGGTTGAGGTCCATTTGGGGGACAGCAAGGGGAAGGAACAAAGGACAGCCCAGGACTGAGCCCAAGAAGCTCCAGTGCGAGAACAGAGAAGGCCACTAAGTGCCAAGGTAGGTGCAGGTTTGCTGCCTGTGAGTTCACCCCACAGTAGCCTCACTGAGGGAACCAGTGAGCTAGAGGGCCCAGAGGCTCAGGCCTGGGAGGTAGGCGTCAGGGTGGCAAGGCCCTTGACCTCTCTGGGCCTGTTTCTATGGCCATAAAGGGCAGCCTGGGGCCTTCCCCGTGGAACTCTTGCGAGCTTCACACAGGCTGCCTGAGGAGAAAGGACTAGACACCAAGCAGGCCTCCCAGTGCACGTGCCCCCTACTTGCATCACTGCTGTACCCAAGCCATGCTCATGCCATGCCCAGCAGCTAGGAAGGGCCAGCGAGCTGGAGCCAGGCATGGGTTTGACCCGGTGGCAGAGCTAGTTTGACTTGGATACTTTCAAGCATATTAAAAATGTTATTTTTATATGCTATTGTGGTGTAAGGTTTTCTTCCTTCTCAAAGTTTGTTTTTTTAAAGACACACACACACACACACACACACACACACACACACCAGCCAGGAATGGTGGGGTACACCTGTTATTATAGCTACTTGGGAGGCTGAAGCAGAATTGCAAATTCAAAACCAGCCTGTACTACAAGTGAGACCTAGTTTTAAAATAAAATAATAAAAAGGCCTGGGAGTATAGTTCAGTATTTCCTCAGTTCAATCCTAGTACTGGGGAAAAAAAGAAAAATGAAGACTTGCTCTTATAATCACCAATACCTCTGGTGTCCTTCATAAGCTCTGGAATAGTCCCAGCCATCATCTCTTCAGTTATTCCTCTGGCCTGTTCCCTAGCTCTTCTCCCTCATAGAGCTGGTTGGGCACACGTCCACTAGACATTTCCCTTGTCCTCTGTGCTGGTGGCCCCTCTATTCTGTATTCTCTTTGTCACTCTAGTTGAATTGTGGATTCATCTTCCAACTCACACATCTCTCTTCTGTTGAGTCTTACCTCTTCCAGAGATTATAAAATGAAGACTAATTGCCCAGCCTAACAGAACCATGATTCCCAAACCCTAAAAGGGCAGTAGGAGAGAGGAAAGGTGAGGCCAATCTACTTGATAACTTGATGGAAAAATTGTAAACAAAATACCACCAAACAAAATCTGACATAAAGAGTAATATATCGTGACCACATGGGGTTTATTCCAGGAATAAATAGCTATTTTAATGTGAAAAAAAGCAAAGTTATTTACCTGATTAACTGAACTTAAGCAGATGGGTTATTTGAACCTTTTAGTAGATGCAGGGAGGAAATTTTTGATAAAATTTAAATATCTGTGCATGATTTTTAAAAAAACTTAATATGATAAGCAAGGAATTCTGTCCACTTATGGAAGAATTCCCACTTTATGGTAAGATACTGAGATTCCCTAAGGGAATAAAAGCAAGCATGTCAACTCTCACCATTTCTATTCAACATTATCCTGGAGGTTCCTGGTCAACTCAGGGAGGTAGGGAAAAAGATAAACACATAAGAACTGAAAGTGTGACTCTAGTTTCCAGCTGTGCTTCCGTGGGAATGTTGTATCATTTACCAAGGCCAGAGCCCCCAACATAGGTGCTGGCTGGACTGACTGTTAGGAACACATTGGAGAAAACTATCTAGAAAGATCACAGTCACAGAGTCAGGATGCATCAACTCCTTTCCCAGCTCTTCTGTTAGTATTGGACGGCTTGCTTTCCTCTTTGGATCAGCATCCTCATCTGTAAAATTAACTGGCTTTAGACTGGTGCACCCAGGTGTGCTCTGGACGCCAGATCTGGTGGGAAACAGACAGAAGCAGGTGGGAGGAGCCAGTCCTGCTCTCCAGGAGGCAAGCTCTGGGCAAAGACCATCGAGTGGGAGGAGCATCTGCTTAGAGGCGGATCAGGAGTCTGACCCAATCAAGGGACACCTAGAGTCTTTTGACGTCATCCTTTCTCTTCGTTAATGGATTGTTATGGTTATCACTGATGCTGTTAAGTATGTTCTGTAGTTTTAAGACCCTGACCCCTAACAACGTGCCCTTTTGATGTTTTAGACCTATAACAGTCAGAGTGAGAGCAACGAAGACTATGAGATCCCCCCGATAACACCTCCCAACCTCCCGGAGCCACCCCTCTTGCACCTGGGAGACCACGAAGCCAGCTACCACTCATTGTGCCACGGCCTTGCACCCAACGGTCTGCTCCCTGCCTACCCCTACCAAGCCATGGACCTCCCCGCCATCATGGTGTCCAACATGCTGGCCCAGGACGGCCACCTGCTGTCGAGCCAGCTGCCTACGGTGAGTCTCTGCCTCCTAGCATGGTTCCTGCTGGTCACAGCAGGGAAGGAGCAGAGGGTACTGCAACGCCAGTGCTGTGATGTGGAGCCGCTGCTCCTGTGCAAGGCTGGGGTTCCATTGCTTGCTCACAAAGGAGTCTGCAGAATAGGGGAGTGGCGTGGAGGGAAACTGTCACTGCACTGCCCACTTCTCGGGCTCTGCTTACAACACCTTGGGACTTGTTTTATTATTTGTTAGCAGTATAATTTCATTTGTGTTTCTTTTGTTTTTAATATCTTTATTGAGATATAATTCACATTTAAAGTGTATAACTCAGTAGCTTTTTGTATATTTGGAATCACGTCACCCTCTGTAAAATTTTAAAACACATTCATCACTCTCCAAAAGAAACCTGTACCTGTAATCATTACTCCCAACCAGCCACCCACAACCCCCAGCCCTAGGCAGCCCTGTTACTTTCCATCTATATATTTGCCAGTCTGACACTGCATGTAAGTGGAACCATACTTTTCAAAGGTTGTACCTTGCTGAAGCAGCCAGGGAAGAGGATGATCACCGAGTTGAGGTTTGTGGGATAGGTAGAAGTTTTGCAGGCAAAGAATCTTCCAGGCTCAGGGGCAGCACACACTCAAGCAGGAGGCCAGGTGCTGCTGCAGTGCTTCAGAGCAGCGTTCACTTCCTTCGCTTTGTTGGGCTGGAGAGCAAGGGCCTGACGCCAAGGAGGGAGAGGGGAGCTAAAAAAGTCTCAGCAGAGCCTGGATCGTAAGGATCCTGAGTCTCATGCTAAAGGGATTATGTTTGCCTTTTTCTTTCTCCTTTTCTTCTTACTCAGAGCTCTATTTCTTCAATTTTACTTGTTTGAAAACTTTTAAATTTTTTTGTGAGTACCTGTTTGCAGTACATAATGATAGCACTCAAGGGGGAGTTGCTAAATGTGTATAACACATCTTAATTCTTTTTATGTCCCTTTCCTCCCCCTATCACTTGGTCTCCTTCCCAAAAGATCTATCTGTTTCCTATTATCTGTCTTTCATTTTGCTCTGTAATTTATTTGTTCTTTGGGTTTATCAAGTAAGAGAAATCATGAGATATTTAAGTTGCAGTCTGATTTATTTCACTTAACATTATGGTCTGAAGGTGAGATTATGTTTTCGTAGCATGAATGGCTCATTCACACCAGCAGAAACTACAGAAAATCAGTAGACCTTTTTGAGGGGGCAGCAGGAGGTACAATAGAAACATCTCCTTAAGGGAATTCTCATCCATCTGCTAGACAACTGTGAATTGTGTTTATGGCTGGTTTTTTCCCTTCCCTTAATAATATATACTGGTCACAACTCTTACTTTCATTTGTAAGTAATAGGAAACAGATTCACACTAACTTATGTAAAAAGACTAAACCATCCAAGGGCGGCTGGATAAAGGGTATCAGGTGTGACTTGACCCAGGTACTCCGCCATGGTGTCCTTTAGCCCTGCACCGTCCCTGTTTCTACAGAGCAGGGCCGATGATTGGAGCAGCCAGTGTACTTCCTGATGTCTCCAGTGCGGGGCCATTTGCGTGCTGAAGGAACACATGACTGAACATTGCTGGACCAACCCCTGTGTCCAGGAGGAAGCAGTCCTCAGTTTTATTAGCGTAGGGGGCAAACATGGCTGCGGCATGAGGAAGAGCACCTTACTTGCCTTTCCTATCAAAGTCACTTGGTGTTGGGTGAATCATGTTTACCTCTGCTACCACCGCATATGAGCTAGAGCCAAATTTGTGGCCCAGTGCTAGCAGATGCGCTGGGCCTTTGGGCATGCTGTTTATATTCGAACCATCTCAACTGTGCTTTATTTCTTTATTGTTTACTCTTCTTTTATTACCAACAAATTTTCTTGCTTAAAAACCCTGGTGTATTCTGTGTATTTCTGAAGCTAGTTGAGAAATAAATGAAAAGAAGGGAGGGAGGAAACCACTCGAGATCCACATTTTATAGTGTTCAGTTCTCACGCAAGAGCTCAATGAAAACTGATGCTGATTTTCGAAGAATACTGTCCTTTTGGGCCCATCAGTCATACAGAGTCCCAGCCACTCCTTCTAAAAGACCTTCCAGTTGACTCCCTCATCAACCTTCCTTCACCTTGTTAGAAGGTTTGTGCGTTAGCTGTTTGTCCAGCTCGTTTCGTAAAACACCCTCACCACACCAAACCATCCCTGTTTGTGATTTATGACAAGACAAGCAAGGATGGGACCAGAAGGACACCTCTGTTCGTCCTTTAAGAGCCATGGTGCAGGGCTGAGGAGGGTGCAGTCCGGAGCCACCGGTTGCTGACTTGTGGTGCTGGTGGCTAATGGAGAGTGTAGGTAGTGTAGGGTAATGGTCAGCACCTTGGAGTCCTGTAGACTCGAGGTAGATCCTGACTCTCCCTCTGGAGCTTCACTTCCTTGTCTCGAGTCATAATCATCCCTCCTCAAGGTCATCATGAAATGTATCTGACATAATGTATGTAAAGTCTTTGCAAATGCCTGGCAGAGAGTAAGCAATCAGGGAATATTTGCTGCTGTTATTATTAGTAATAAAAATGAATTCCCACTATAACCAAATGGCCATTTTCCGTTTAGTGTCATTTACCCAAAGGAATAGATTGCATACATGCCCAGGTGCATTTGAGGATCCCTGGTTATTTAACAGCTCTGATAATTACAATGCACATTACCTGCTAATCAGAGATGACCCCCCCTCATCACTGCTTCCTTGAAGTGTTATGCTAGGCTCTGTGCAGACAGGCACTTTACAGTTACTTGCCAGATTTCTTTGTAACTAGTTCACGCTTAAAATGCTTCTCAAATGCTGATAGCCTTAATTCTCCCATTAGCCCGACTTTGCAAGGGTTCGCTGAATTTTATTTTCGCTTGTTATGTTGTGAAAGATAAGCCAAACCCCTTTACCCAGGGGAGAGGTCCAGACCAACAGGAAAACCAGATGAGAGCATACATTGTGCTCTCTAGTGAAAAGATGAGGAGCCCTTGAAGACAGAGTTGTTAGATTCGTGGGAGCTTGCAGAAGAAGGAGTGTCTATAGGTGTACATGGTATGTGGGCAATGTTGGGATTCATATCCACACCTGCTGGGTATCAAGCAATATGAAGACGAGGGCTTTGCGAATATTCATAAGGTTTCCCCAATGGAGGGAGGCCAGAGGAATTAGGGTCCAGAAGGCAGGGCTCTCAGGAGGCAGGTGAGCATGTAACAAATTCCTCCAAACTGTAACAGCAACAGATGTCTATTCTCTCCCAGATCTGAAGGTCTAGAATCAGTGGCCTGTGCTGAAATCAAGGTGCCAAGAAGGCCACACTTCATCCTGAAGCTTGGGGGAGAGTTCGTCCTTGCCTCTTCTAGCTCCAGGAGGGTGGCTGACCTTCCCTGGCTTGGGGCAGTGACTGTGCCCCTCCAGTCTCTGCTGTATCTTCTATTGCTTTCTGTTCTGCCTGTAGAAGCTCCGTGTACCCCTCATAAAAGAGCACTTGTGATGGCATTGGGGCTGGTTCAGGATAAGACCCTTAAATTAGTCACCGCCACAAGGACCTGCCTTTCCAAATATAGTCATATTTACAGGTTCTAAGGATAGGGTCTGAGAGCTTTGGTGGGCATGGGCATCTTTCAGCCTCCCACAGTGATCTTCGGCTGTGGAGCAGCCTTTATGGGACACCTGTTAGGTACTGACCATTGCTCTGGGTTCAGGATTCAGAAGGTGCCTTCAGGAACTCCCAGCATAAATGGGAAGGTAAAAAGCTGGATGTGTTGGTTTGAATATGGGTAGTGTCTCCAAAGTCCCCGTGTAAAGGCTTGGTCCCCAGAGTGGTGGTATTGGGAGGTTCTGGGGACCTTTAAGAGCAGAACCTAGGCTGTGGCCTGGCAAGCCGCGGCCACCCCAAGGCGAGAACCATCAGCGTCTCCTGAGATCTGCGCCACGTTGGAACTTAGGGCGCTGGGAAACCAAGCACATGGGCTGAGAATCAAACATCCCATCCCATCCCTCCCCCTCCATTATCAGGTGGGAGCCAGAGATCTGAGCATCTCTTGGGAGGTTGACCATATGTAATATAGCAAATAAGGGGGATTCCCTTCTACCATCTCTTTGAAGGCAAACATTTTTACCACTGTTTTGCTTTGTCCTGATTAATGGTATTGGTCTATTCAACATTCTGTTTTGATAAGTTCTATAATGTCCTTTGATTTTACTATACCTGATTGAAAGAACAACCATTGTGAAGATAACGAGATATACTATGGTACCTGTTACTGGTATCCTGGTAACCTGCTGTGAAGTTCTGTACCAGTTTCACTACACTGTCTCAATTGGCTTTAAAAAAAAAAAAGAGGTGCTCCTACTGGGAGGTGCTCAGGTCCTTAGGGTTTGTGCCCTCTGAAGGATTAGGGGACCCAAGGCTCTTCCTCTCATTCTGTCTCCTGCTCAACGTTCGGTTCTCACTTGCTCTCCTACCATGATGTGCCTCGCCCACCAAAGTCCAAACTCATGGTGCTGCTCCATCTTGAACTTGAACCTCCAGAAACATGAGCCAAAATAAACTCCTCTCTACTTCTAAGCAGCTTGTGTGGGATATTGTGTCGTAGTAGCACAAAGCTGACTAATGAAGTGTTTCTGTAGATGCTGTCAGCGCTCTCCTAGGGTCTGCGTGTGGTGCTGTGTGTACTGGGAGAAGCCCAGTGATGGCGAACTTTGAGAGCTTTCATCATACACACAGCCTGCCGCAGTGCACACGTCATAGGTTCACTGCCACTGCATCTTGGCCCAGATGTTGGCTTATCCCTTCCTAGCTGTGGGGCCTGTCCTCCAGGGAAGTGGTATGGCAGAAGGACCACATAGTTGCTGGTGAGTCCAAAGATCAAGTCTAATCAATGCCTCCAGTGCTCTTCTGTGCAGTGGGAGCATGGATAGGGCTGAAGCTTTGTTTGCAAGGTGCTTAGCGTAGCTGACAGTTAGCAGAGTGACTTTTGGAAGCTGTCATCAACACTTCCTTCAAGAAGTGATGGCCTGGCACAGAATAGGTTCTGTGGCTGCTTTGTGAATGAATTAATGTCATCCAGTTCTTAAGCAGCAAAACTAAATCAAACCCTCTTTGGTCTCCTATGGCCCACAGGTCAGTTCCACCAGGCGATGAGGGATGGCACAGCCAGGCTGTGGCTACAGGTGGCCCAGAGGATGCCCAGATGCCAGGAGCCTCGAGGTGTCGTCTGCACAGGCCAAGATGCACCAGAGATGTTGTCCCTGTAGAGAGGGTGGAGCCAAGGTGCTCGCCAGCCGGCCTTCTCTCAATGCCAAATCTCCCTGGCTAGGATCCCAGAGGCAGGGTCTCCTTCTGGCCCCTCCCTGGTGGGCAGCTCAGCCTAGCAGACCTGTGGGAGGCAGCTGCTCCCTTTAAAGGGACGGCTGCTGGCAGGAATCCTGAACAGTAGTGGAATCAGGCCCCTTTTACAAAATTAAATATGCTCAAGGCTCTTCCCTTGACTTCGGCATCTTAACTGATTAAACATTCATTTCCAAGACAAAAAGAGTCAATTTAGTACGAAAGATATATTTCGCCGGTTTAATTTAAAGCACTGCACCTCCATCTGACCCCTATTTTCATAACTCAGTAATTTTATCCTGTGTTGATTGTCTCATTTTGAGAGAGATATTGTATGTATAAATCAGTTTCTAAAATACCCAAAGAAACAGAAAGAGTGGAATTTATTAAGCAGCTTCTGTTAAGTCTGAAATCATTTATTTTGGAGTCATCCTTGGGAAATGTTAGGACCCAGCAGACGCTTATCCTGGGAAGGAGCGGAATGTGATATTCCCAGACAGGCTCCTGGGAATCTGTACCTGTTTGAAACCAGAGAAACTCCCAGGGGAGCCTTGGGCAGGTAGTGGATGGGTCCTTGGGGAACTGAGCTCCACTTGGGATCGCTGCACTTGTCAGGATTCTGGGGATCCAGAGTCCAGGCCTTTCCCAGGCTGGTGAGCTCTTGGGTCACTGGAGCCTCAGGCCTCACTTAGCGCAGAGCTGGTACACAGGTATCACTCAAGCCTTCTCCTTGCAGCTTTGACTCTTCCTTACTGGCTTAAAGACCTTGGGTAAGTCACTTCGCTGCTAGCCTCAGTTTTCTCACCTATAAAAGGGGGATGGAGAGTCCAGCTCTGATGAATTGACAAACAGGAAAATGGGCAGACTTGCTGTCAGCCAGTCAAGCATGAGTTTGAGGGTCAAAAGCCTTCCCACTGCCATTGCCACATACGACTCTGGCCATGGCTTAAACTGGATTCTTCATGTTCTACGTGCCGGTCCCGAAGCATCTTGCGAGGACCAGTCCTTCCCCCAGCACACCCAGGGCGAGGAGCTAGCCCCAGGAACTCCCCGGCCCGGTGAACAGGCTGGGAGTAGGGAGTACCTGCCCCTTGACCAGCTTGCTTAGAAATGGCTCCTGTGAGTGAGGCTGCAGCCCTGGAACAGAGCTTGAAGCCTGGAAACAGAGTCCTTAATTTACCTCGTAACACGCCCTCCCCGTGCTCTTCTGCTCGGTGCTGTTCCCCTCCAGCCTCCCTTGCTGCTTATCTCCTCCCTGCCTCTTCCCTCCCGTCTAGGAAGCTGAGTCTCCCCACTTGATTTACACAAGTCACAGCACAGGGGGACCCCCCCCATCCAGTGTGAGGCCCAGAGACCAAGATCTCCCCCACCTCAACTTTTGGTTCCGTGGGCTTGTGGGCCATGGGGGGACAGTGGGAGCCCCTTTGCCCTGCTAATTCTTTTTATTAGCCTTAATGAATTAATTTTCTTTGTTTTATGATTATATCATTTAGATTTTGCTGTGTGAGAAAACCATTCCAACACTTAATGGTTTAAAACCTTACTTTAAAAACCCCCTTATGATTCTATGGGTCAGCAAGGTACCGTACAGTCCTTTGGATCTGGGCTGGGGTTCTGGGGTCAGTTTGCAGCTTGCCTGGGGCCCTGGGCCCACCACTATGTCCAGAGAGTCTTTCCTTGTGTTGACAGAGTTTGGCTGGCTTTAGGGGCATCTGGAAGCTGACTGCTGGGCATCACCTTCCTCGTCAGGATGCTCATGGAGGCAGGTCCAGGAGGTGGGCTTTGGAAAAGCAGGTCAGAGGCTGACATAGCTGGACATGAAGGGCTCAGCTGGGACTGGCAGGAGAGGGCGTCTTAGTTACACTAGGCACTTTGTCAGGGCCTGGAGCATACAAGCAACAGCAAAGTGACAGTTCTGCTGCTTGTCAACAAAACGAGTGACCAAGACTTAACGCTCTTTGGCACTGTGACCAGGGAAAGGATCTGTCATAGTAAAAGCAGAGGGTGCCATGTTTCTGTCTAATTTCCCTCTGGAGTGCAAGGGATGACCAATCTCCAAAGTAGACCCCTGAGGGTCCTAATGGGGTAACAAGAAACCCAGAGGTTTCTTTGTATGTGTCAGACTGCAATGAAACTCCCTCCCCTGTTCTTCAGTGGCGGTACGCAAAAGATATACGTCTTTTTACATTTTATAAAACTCGGAAAAATGGCTTTAAACAGCTTTTGCTCCCCTGCTATAATTATTTATTTTCAAACACTCCTGCAGGGGACTGCTCCGTTTTCTTATCCTGCACTCCTTTTGCTCATAAATGAACCATCACTTCAATAAATCATTATGAAAACAGAGACTAACACCGGCTCTGAAAGGTTGAAAGATTTATGTAACACATTTATGTTTCCCATTTTCTCATTCTGGTACTCGGCTGCAAAAGCTAAGCTAATAAAAGCTGCTATTAATATTTCTTGTTGCCTAGCAACCCCAGAGCGGGAGTAATAGCTTGGGCTTGAAAAATAGATGACCGATAAGGAAAAATTCAATTCTTTTATTATCTCAGGGGAAATGGCCTTTTACTGGAACATTATGATGTACGAGTGTGAAGTTGAACACAAAAGATTTTTTTGTGTGTATGTTTGTTTTTCTATTTTTAATGAACATTATTTTACCTCTACTAACTCTTTTAGGGCACTTTTGTTTTCTTTTGCACCCCCCCACTACCCTACTCCTCATGCTTAATTTAGCAGCTATAGTAGTTAAGAATCTGTCAGCGTTTTTTAGTTTTAAAATGGTTTCAGCAAAGGTTTACAACTAGGTCATAAAAATTCACTCCCTGTTAAAACTCAGGCCAGTGATAAGCCAACACACAGGCTGGTTTTCCACATGCCGATCACACTTGTGAAGAGATAAGATTCATGGTTTTTCCTAAAAGAAAGGTCAGAAAGGAACAAAACACATTCTTTTCTGTGTCAGAGTTTTCTTTGGAACCTGAGGACATGGTCTCTTTTGAGAACTATTTGCTATAAAGTTTGGGGTGTATTCAAGGCAGGCAAGGGTGGAGCACAGACATTTATTGAGCACCTAGTGTATACGTGCTTGGTGCCACTGCCCGCTCCCAGTAGCCCTTTAAAGTCAAAACAGTTATTATTCCCAGTTTTCAGGGGCAAAGCTGAGGCTTAGAAAGGCCAGGAGATCAGCCTGTGGTGGCACTGTGTGCTGGGTTGTACCCCACTTCTGATCTCTGGCATAGACTTCTCAACCTCAACATGATTGACATTTTGGGTGACGTAATTTTCTGTTTAGGGGAACTGTCCTGTGCATTGTTGGCTACTTAGCACCATCCCTGGCTTTCATCCACCATTCCTGGCCTTTAGGAGCTCTCTCCTTGTCAGAATCAAAATGAGAAAAGTCTTAAAACATTGGGGGACAAAATCACCCCTGGTTGAGAATGCCCTTTCCTGCTTGAAACATTCTTTCCCCTTATCCTGGTGAACTCCTGTTCCTGCATTAGGACCTAATTCAGAAATCATCTTCTCTAGGGCTGTTGGGACCCTCTGCACTGAGACTAGAGAGAAGCATGGGGGTTGGGTGGTTACCAAAAAACTCAGCAACCAAGATAAATAATGTTTCAGTATAAATGTTTTAAAGATTAGAATTAACACACACACACACACACACACACACACACAACCATGATAAGCAACATGTCACAACTTCACATAAAGGCAGAAGTGTCTAAAGCCATGGAAGTTTGTACTCATCTGGGGCCACCTGCACTGCACACCAGGCTCTGGCACCAGCACTAGCAAAGGACCCAGCTATCAGGCAGCCTTCAACTTCCGCCTGGCACTGAATGAGTGGGAGACGAGGATGACTTGTCCAGGGTTACATAGCTACAAGGAGGGCAGAGATGGAACTTGAACCCAGGCTTCTTGCCCCAAGTCCAGTGCCCTCGGTACCCATCAGCGTGTGTCTGGGTGACTCTTCGCTGCCTGCAGAGAGCCTCAGCCACAGAAAACTTAAAAATGCCCTAGGGTGCTCATGGTGTGGGGGAGGGGCCAGGAAGGAGCGGCCCTGATTCCACATGGTGTCAATGTGGCTGTCCCCGTGGCTGTGTCATCTCAGCCGAGTGCGCTGGGTAAGAGCTGGCCTGGGTGGTTCTCCAGCGTGAGCGTCCTCATGAACAGCTCTGTGTGGCAGCACCACTCATGCACACGAGGGCGGGCTGTATCTCGGCCTTTGCAGGACGTAAGCCGCACACTGTTTGACCTGTGTCCTCTTGGGGAGTTTCCCCTAACGGATGCCTTGTCTATCACTATAGTCTGATGCAATTTATGTAGCTCTTGCCCCTGTTGAATATATATTTGCTATGCTCGCCAATCCTCAACTCTGGGACGGATGAGAAAACAGAAGCCCAGAGAGGTCCGTGACTTGGCTATACATCTATCTGGTGCTCAGAATGGACCCGGCAGGCTGAGTCCCCAGCCCGCACTCTCAGTGTCTAACCTGTGTAGCCTTCCAATAAGCGAGGGAGGTGAGCAACTGGGACCCACTGCGTGTATCCGGCTCTGAGCCGAGCACATTCATAAGGACCTGAAGTATCAGCTGCTCAGGATTCAGAATGCCAGGACTTCTGCAGGGCTCAGAGGAGAGTAGTGGCAGGGAGAGCTTCCTGGAGGTGGCGGCCTTGGGGACCAGAGGACAGTGGCAGATCTAGAGAGGAGGAAACCTTAGCCCAGCACAGACCTCCTGTTCAGACTCAGTCTCCGCCCCTTCTGCTAGGATTCAGCAAACAGTTCGTGATGTTTTATGGTCACTGAGCTGCCCTCTGGACCACTTCCTCTTCACCCCCCTGCCAGGCTGCTAATCGGAGGCGTGACCCCAGCCTCAAAGAGAGCAAGGGCCAGGTGTTTAACTTCTGTTCTGGGCAGGGTGCCAAGCCCAGCAGCGCGTGAGCTCAGAGACCTGCTCCCGAGCCACGAGGGAGATTTCAGGGAAAATTGCAGCAACATTCGTCGGCTGCAGCTTCAATATTACTCTGTATAATGGCTCTTTCCTCCGAGTGCATATTCAGTATCATGTTTGGGAAAATGAGCTTTTAATGTACCGTCGGCGTTGCTGAGAAGCCATCTCTGGCTCCGCAGAATGTCTGGAGCACATAAAACTTGGGATTTATTGGAGTCATTTTCCCCCTGCTCTGGCTGGATAATAAAAAGTCGGTCTCCTGCGCTCTTTCTCTCATCTTGTGGCTTTGTCCATTTAGAACTTGGCAGAGTCTTTATAAAAGACAGCAAGACAAATAAAACTCATCTAAATATTAAAGCTCCAGGAGAGAGCCTCCCTAGGAGAGCATCCCTGCACAGAAAGACTTGGGGGTGCGGGCGTTTCCAGGCTACTCTCTGCAGCGCCAGGACTCAGCACAATGGGTTGGGGGTACCTAGGCCATAGCAGTTAATTGGGACCCAGAGTCCTAGAGTCCTGCAGTCTGTGTTCTACCTGGTGGGTACTCCTGAGCAAGTCACCCTCTTTCTGAGCCTCCAGGAAAATGGAGCTGCTGTCTACTTCGTGGTGCTCCTGGGAAAATCCACTCTGCTAGTGAATACTCCTGTTGCCTAGCTGCCACAGTGGAACACAGCAGGTGTCTGGAGTTTGTCGACTGATTATATGAATGAATTAAGAAGAAATAAGTGCCTGCGTAAATACCTCCCTAACTAGAGGGCTGCCTGTGCCTCGTGGCTGGGGGAGCAAGTCAGATGTGATCCGGTGGCCGTCCTGCCTAACAGTGAAGCCTGCCTTTCCTAATTCTCCTGTTGATTTGGAAGGGAGACAGAATCATTCTTTTTCTAGATATGTACCTGAGACTCACCCAGGTGGGCACATGGCTCATCGGAAACACATCCAGGAAGTGGTGGAGGCAGGATGGGAACCTTATTCCCCTGACCCCAAGGGGTTTGTACCCTCAGTATCCTTACTTCAGCCCAGCTCTGACCCTAGGGCTCACAGGAAGTGGGGGCATGACTCTCACCCCTGATCTCCCAGTCCTTTGTAGGGTTGATTGACACTTGCAGCTAAGACAGGTGGGAAGGGCGAAAGTATCACACACACACACCCCGCCCACCACCAATGGCTCTGTATCCACACTCCTGGTGATGAGGAAAAGAGAAAGGACACTGGGATGCATGGCAGGAACCTGTCCCTGGGCCTGGGATGTGAGAGCCCTGAGAGATCATCTCCCACGAGGCTCTCTCTGCTCCTCCTGTCACCCAGAAGCTGACACCAAGGCCAACAGGCAAGAAGCCTGGGCCCACTTCCTGTCTCTGTGGTCACTAACGGACTGTGAGTGGCAAGTCACTTTCCTCCAGCCTCACTTTCTTCACAGACAGAATGGACGAACCACAGGGACTCAGGGAGTGGTGGAGCAGGTCCTGGGTGTAGCTGTGAAGCTTTTCTCGAATGACTTGGAAAAAGACTTGTCCCTGGGGTTGCAGATCAGAGCTATGAGTTGGGAAAGCCTGGGGGGACTCATGAGAGGGGAGGGAAGCTCTGAGGGCAGACAGTGTCTGTTGTGTTGCCAACTGTGTGACCTCATGGGGTGGTTAGGAGACATTCTAGATGGTATCCAGCTCTATGCAAAAGGGGTGTGCCTGGTCCCACAGGGAGCTCTGCAGCATAAATTACATCACAGAGATACACTTCCCAGTGACATGTGAGTGAGCCACTGGTCACAGGCCTGGAGGGATAAGCTGGTGCATAACTTCCTGGGCAAGAGGGTCTCAGGAAGAGGACAGTGTGGACCCTCGTCAGGCAGCACTACCAGAGTGGATCTGGGTGGGCACCCATGACCATGTGACCAGTGCCACCAGGAACCTTGTAGGAGATGCAGATTCTCAGCCCCTTCCCAAATCCAGAGCATCAGAGATGCTGACTGGGGCCCAAGATTCTTTTTCACCCGCTCTATGAAACCACTGGTCTGTGTCATCCTAGGTTGCGGCCCGAGTTCTCCATGGTTTGCAAGTCTCAGGACTGTTGCTTGGGATCCTGATTGCTTTCAGGATTTTATCACATCTGTGAAAGGTGTACAGTTTTCCCCCAGAGAAGCTAAAGACCCATGCTTCTGCCTGTGGTTCCTGATTCTTCCCAATACTTCTTGCCTCCGCTGGCTCAGGTCTTGAAACAGACGCTCCTGCATGAGAACAGTCCCCAGTCTGTGACCACAGTCTCCAGGCCTTGTCCTGGTGAGGCTTCATGGCAGCTGTGCATAGGAGTCTGAGTGGAGTGAAAAGCAAGGTGCAGCAGAGACGGCAGAGGGAACCCAGGGCTGGCTGATCCCGGGGCCAGGGTTCACCAGAGCCCAGGTTCCACCGACTGCTCTTTGGGAGCTCTGTGTGCTTGCTCAGTGCTGACCAGTGCTGCCCACCCCTGGAGATCACCGGAGAGACAAGAGAGGCCTCTGCAGCGCTGGCAGCAACTGGGCCATAAGAATCAGGTGCTGCTCAAAAGCAGCAAGTGACGACAAGGTTGTGAGCTCCCAAGATAGTCACAGCCCATCCCACAGTGCTCCCATGACACCCCGGACTGTGGCTGCTGTGCCTGGGCGCACAGGACCCCCTTGGCCCTCGGTTCATCTGCACATGAACTTCACCTTCCTGCAGAGGAACTGCCGCCAGCAGATTGGCCGTGTCTCTCCGCATGTGCCCAGTAGGGTAACCTTGGTCACACTAAACTGGAGCTCTTTGTCTTCCCAGAAGCCCCTGAAAAACGGTTCACAGACATGGTAGGGACAGGCTCCCTTAGCCCCAGCACACCGTAGGGAACTTGAGTGATCAGTGCCCAAAAAATGACACTGGAGACAAAACTATCTCTGGGAAGAAGAACTTGGCCTCTGCCACGACCCCTTAAACAGACACTTTCTGTGTCTCTGTACCCACTGGCCTGCGGAGAGGGACTGCTGTGCTGCTGGAAATTATATCACTGGCTTTGGACTTGGCTTTAAATCCAAGTTCCTGCAGCTATGTGCTATGTGGAGCAAGCCCCCACCACTCCCACCCCGTTCCAGAACTTTAGTTTGAGAGGTGTAAAATGGATATGCTGAAAATCCTTACCTCGCGGGTTGTTTTGGAAATTAACTGCTGTAATGCTTATAAGGTGCTCAGCGTGGAGCCCGTAGCAGTGCTGGTTATTTGCCCCTAGGCACATCCGTGTGCGCCGTCTCTTACTTCCCGCTAACCACTTGGAGAACTCTGTATCCTTTCGTGTTCCTCCAAGAAAACCGCCTGCTGGAGTATTCGTGAATGACACTTTGGGGCTCCCGTTCCCTTTGTGGCCACACCGTCGCTATGACTTCGTCTCATCCCTGCTCGTGCTGTGTTCCGTGTCTGGCTCCCCCGGATGCTGTCACCCACGGTGATCTCACATCTCTGACCTCTCCCCAAGACCTGACATGCTGACGTGGAGCAGATCCTCCACCCACATCACCCACCTGCCTCGGGAGCTGGTTTAGGGGTCCTGGGTGTGACTTGAGCATCCTTGGGCCCCCTTCCTGCCCCAAACAGGTCATCAGGGTGTTTGTACCAAACAAGTACACGTTTCTCCCAAACAGGGGTTCGGGTGGTGATAATTCAAGAAGAAGGTAGCAAATAGGGAGAGTTCATGAAGAGATCCTTTGTGCAGGGAGAAAGAGAAACAGGAGGTGGGAGAAGTTGTAGACTGTGATGCAGGTCTGGCTTCTGAGAAAAAAAAGAAGACAGAGACACAGAGTGAGGGAGGACAAAGGACAGACTGTTTTCTCACAGACTGTTCATTATTCAACAAAGATAGACTGTTTTCCTTTAGACGGTTCTGTTATTTGATCTGGTTTCTCATGTCCTTACCATACTTTGTAAATGACTTTGTCTTCACAGTATGTTTTAATATCTAGCAAAACAAGTTTTCCAAAGTTTTCACACTTCAGTTATTTGTTGACAAACCTCCCCCATTTACTTGCACGTGAATTTTTAAGTTACTTTGATAAAACTTTGATGTTCATCACATCAACAAATTGATGGAGAGAATTTATATCATTGTATCTTTGAGTTGTACCATTCAGAAATGCAATCTGAATATCTTTATTTAAATAGTTTTTGCTTGTAGTTTTACATATGTACATCTGCATCTGTACACATATAAGTCATTCCAACATATTTCTTGGTTTATTCCATTTTTTTCATGGTGCTGGGGTTCTTTGCCGGGGCCTAATGTACGCCAGGCAAGTTTACATGTTTGCATTGCTATTATGATTGGAAATTTTCTGTTTTCTAACTTTGAAATCAGTGTGGCAGGGTAAGCAAGATGCAGACGCTTGCTTTTCATTGTACACCAAGGACTTCACAGATGCCACAGGTCTCTGAATTTTTGTATGTTGATTGTATTAATTTTTATCCAATTGTCTCAAATTCTAACTTTTAGAATTCAACGTTTTGAGGGGTTTCCAGGTGTGCCCTGAATTCTACAAGACTACTTCCCAGTGATTGTAACTCATTTCTTTCTGCTTCATTGTTGGTTGAACTTGTCCTTAATCGTAGTGACATCCATGACGAGGGATCTGTGCCTTCTCTCCCATTTTAACAGCACTGTGACTCATATTTGGTATGCAGTTAATTTTCTGTAGTACATTTTTTAAAATTCTTTTTCAGCTTATTCATAATTTTGTGGAGTTTTATCACATGTCTATACATTAGGCATTGAGATGGTCTTACAGGTTTTCCTTGGTCTGTTGAGATAATTAACTTATTAATAGATTTCCCCAAATTAATATGATCTACTTTGTTATAGGGTACCTAGTTATAGACATATATAAACATATATACATACAAACACTCATATACATATTGTTTTACTCTAAGGCTATATTTAATTTTCTGTTTTACTAAGGATTTTTCTTTTACTTTTTATAGTAAAATGGATCCATAACTTTGTTTTAATAGACAGCTTTCTCATACTCCTGTTTTGAGATCATATTGTCATCATAAAAAGAACAGCTTATTATACTGAGACCTATGCAATTATTATCAGTGATTGTATATAAATTCTATTTTTGTACCCTTTGAACCTGTAATTATACCCCATTTCTGTTTCTAAAGTTGTGCACGTGTAGCTTCTCTTTTCTTCAAGCTCATCTCTGTGTGTGTGTGTTGGTTTATCTACCTTATTTGTTGTATTCACAGAACTAACCATCAGAGTTATGTTTCAATTCTATTAATTTTCTTCTCTTAATTTATTCATTTTCCCTTAATGTTTATGAATCGCTTCCTCTTTCTTTCTTTAGATGTTTGAATTTTTCATTTTCCAGTGTTTAGCTCATTTACTTTTATTGTTTATTGTTTATAATAAAACGTTTATGGCTGTGCATTTTTTCCGAGTATAGCTTTGAGTATAGTATAAATTTTGAGTATAGTATAAATTTTGAAATGAAGCATTCTTACATCTTTTTCTTCTTTCTACCCAAAGCATAGCTTTGTGGATTATAAAAGTAGAACATGTTCATTGTAAGTAAAAATCACATACAAGCAAATACAAAGAAGAAATGAAATTCATTAAAACCCTACCATTCACAAATAATCATTATTAACCTAAACATTCACTAAATAGCTTTTCAATCATATCTCCACACATTAGAAACAGAAACGTATGCCTTTGGCTATACTTTCTAGTCTGTTCTATCGGATTTGTTCTGTGTCCTGCCAATTTCCTGCAGCGGTACGTTGTATGGAATGGATGTATTTCCCTGTCCATAATTCTAGGTCATGTCCTTCTTTTTAGTGGCTGCGTAGCATTCCCTTGTGCAGCTATTTTCACTCACTTAATCTCTTGCTGATGGACATGTGGCCTATTTCTTCTGTCATGAGCTCTCTTGGGACGCGTTCCTAAGGAGACATGAAAATGACTTCTGGACGGTAACTAATACCCTGGAGAGAGAGAGTGAGAGAAGTATGTTGGGGTAGGAGGACAAGTTCCCCTGACCTGGAGTTGAACCTCAGCCCACTCCACTGGGAGCTCTGGAGTGAGAATCACATCACAGAGTCCATCCCATTTTAAGAGAAGGGGTCAGCCATGTTGGCTGTCACTGGCCATGGATGGTGGGGTCGAGTGCCCCGGGCTCTGGGTGCTGTTGACAGAGGGATACTCTCTGGAGAAGGGGGCAGCAGCTGGGGTAGGGGCACTAGCCTAGAGAAGAGGCCTGGACTGGGCTCCAAGAGCTTCTGCTCCTTCAGTAATTCGTCATGGGGACAATCTTGCCCCCCAGACATTCCGCAGTATCTAGAGATGTCCGAAACCTGCGTGGGTGGAGGCCAGAGATGACACCGAACGTCATCTGTTGCACAGGACAGTGTCCCACAGGAAAATATTACCTGGCCCAAAATATCAGAGCCAAGGTTGAGAAACTCTTTGCAACAAAGACAACTTTGAAATAAACATCTTTTTGTGAATTTACCTTTTCCTATTTGTATCTTTATGCACTTATCTCCTGTGCCACTTTGAAACGCCTTGACATAGTTGTCTGACTTCCCACCTCCCAGATTCTGCCTTCTCACCTCTGTTGGCCTTCATCCCCCTTCCTCTACTCTACAGAAGTCGCCCTCTTTGTGGGTCGTAATGGCCCTCACTTGCTAAATTTTAAGGTCAGTTTTAGCCTTTGTTTCATTTGCTCTTCACCAACCTGTGACTAATGACTTTTTCAGCTTGCCTCAGCCTCTTTCTTCCTTGGTGTCCAGGACACACACACACACACCCCCACCCCACCCCAGTTGTCTCAGCTTCTCTGCTCAGTCCTCTGGGCTGCAAGGCTCAGGCCTCCATCTTCTCCTCACCTATCTGTGCTGGTGACACCCGTGCCTTTATCTGTGGCCCCCACCACCTCTGCCGTTTAACCTCTCCGGAACTGAGGCCCTGACGCTCCCTCTCCCCTGCCTGCCCACTGCCGCCCTGCCCTATACCGGTGGCGCCCTGTCTCTGTCATCTAGGTCACACATGGAGTTCTCCCTGACTCTGTGCCTCAGTGAGGGAGCGCTCGGCGCGGACCTGGCTCAGCAGCTTCACGTGGCTCTCACAGGGACGACCTGCCACCTTATGCTGTCCCCCAAGACCCTGCCCCACCTGCACCCTTCCTCTGTCCACTGTTTCTGCGGCTCCGGCCTCCGCCCCCAGCCCACAGGCCTCCTCTCTGCCTCAGGCCCCGGCCTGGCCTCAGGCTCTGTGCATTTCGTTCCTTCTCTCTGGAACACGCTTGTTCTCACACCACTTTTGAGTCTCAGACAGTGACTCAGATGTCGCTTTCTCTAGAGGCCTTTCCTTCCCACCCTTTCTAACAGTGCATCCCGCCCCCACCCCACACTGCCCACTCTTCTCCCCTGCCTTGTTTTCCTCTGTGGCCCTTACAACTCTTTAAAATATGACACATCTATTTATGAGCCATGTCACTTGTGTCTCCCTCAAGGGAGTGAGGGGCCCTGAGAGCAGGGACTGGTCTGTTTTGTTCACGGCTGCACCCCAGACATAAGTCAGGGCCTGGTACCAGCAAGGACTATTTTTCAATAAATGTGAATGTGCAGTGCCCTGGAAGGCACACGCGTTCATGCACATTGTCAGGTGTCGTGCATGAAGATGTGGATGGCGAGGGGTACAGAGAAGGTAGCCAGGGCTTCCTTACCTTCTTTATGGGCCGTTCATTCTCACCCGGCCCTCCCAGCCAGTGCGTGGCAAAGCACTGAGGGTCAGGGGCCTGGGCCACAGCTGTGGGCGCTGGTCTGCCCAGGTCTGTCCACTCAAACCCTCACCCCTACTGCTGCCCAGCAGGTGGGTGCATCAGTCACACCCTCACCAACATGCAGCATTCCCCACTGGATTTTGTAGATTAAAAAAATTTTTTAATTCATTCAGTGATTGAAAATGTTGTTTTTCCCCACCCCTACATTTCTGGATTTCTTTTCTTTTTTTCTTTCTTTCTTTCTTTCTTTCTTTCTTTCTTTCTCTCTCTCTCTCTCTCTCTCTCTCTCTCTCTTTCTTTCCTTCCTTCCTTCCTTCCTTCCTTCCTTCCTTGGGTTTTGTGTAGTCCAGGCTGGCCTGGAACTTGCAGTGATCCTCCTATCTCAGCCTCCTGAGTACTGGGATTACAGGTGTGCACTGCCACACCTGGCTACATTTCTGGATCTTTAAAAAGAATGAGTTACAACCTCGCCTGACCCCAAGACAGAGCTTTGTGCTTTAGTGGAAGAGCAGTTTGATGCAATGAGGAGCAGCAGGACCAGGGTGCTAGCAGGCGCCAGACCAAGCCTAGCTCTTCCCCAAGCAAATTCTTAGCCCTGTAAGACTCAGTTTTCTCATCTGTAGAATGGGAATCTTCACAGTGCCTGCCACCTAGGAAGGACAGGAGGATAAACAAAGAGCCCCTGTGGAGGCTTCAAAGTACTCAAGGGTTAAGAAGCCCTTAAAGCTCATGGTGAGAGAGGAGAGAGGGGACACATGGCCAGGTAGGCATGGGACACATAGCCATGAATTTTCTTTTTTTTTTCTAAGTACTGGGTATGGAACCCAAGGCCTTCACACTGAGCTACATCTCTAGCATTCTGCTTCGTTTTTTTATTTTGAGATAGGCTCTCCTTATGTCACTTAAGTTGCCCAGGCGGGCTCAAACTTAAGATCCTCCTGCTTCAGCCTCCCTGAGACTAGCCTTAGGGGTATACACCACCATGCCTGGCCATCATTTCTAAGGGTGGCATCAGCCAAATTCTGAAAGAGCTCACTGCCTTGAAGAGCACCGCCTGATCTGGCTACATTTGACCCTTGCCCATGGAGACTAGGAGTAGGGAGCACCTGGCTTTCGCTGCCTTCGTGACACTGTTTCAGAGGCCAGGTCTCTTGAGACCTCTTTCGCCAGTTAATTTGAGACAGATGTGGCAGTGGGAGCTGCACCAAACACCAAGTCCTGTCTGTACGTGGGGTCCACCGTGTGACCTCAAGTCCCTCCCTCTCTGGGCCTCTCCGCATCTTGTGTGGGGTGAGACTGCTGAGCCCCATCCCGGACCCGTCCAGCCTGGCCACCCACAGCTTGTCTGCAAAAGGGTGTCCGAGTTCCCCGCTGCCTCCCCCCACCCACGCGGCACTTCAGGCTCCGCCTCACCAGGGGCGTGAGCAGCGGCGCTCGCCGGTCTCCCGGAGAGTTCATAAAAACGTGTAAACACCGGTGAGGATGCAAAATATGGGGCTGCGAGGCAGTAAAACACGCCAGTGTTTGTTGTGTTAATTGAATATTCATGAGCTGACTGTTTAAATTACAGTTCACAACTGTTGCAGGGCCCGATGAATAATTTAAATGAGGGCGGCCAAAGAGATTTCAACACCGCATTAGCAAACTGCTCAGGATCAGCTACAGAGAATTTATAATTAGCTCAGAGTATCCTATAATAAATTCTTTGGAAAGATGGTTTTAATTAGCACACGTGTTACTCGGAATGGGGAACGCTCGGCATTAAGGCAGAGGGAGTGAGTCACCCTGGCCTTACGTTCCCTGGTCATGTGGGGTTCCTCCACCTGCCGGGACTCTCAGAGCCGTGCCGAGCCACCACCAGGCCCCGGAGGTCCTGCCTCCTGAGTCTCCCCCATGCCACTGCCTCATCCGAGCACCCTGCACCAGCAGGACAGTCAGAGTGGTCCCCTGCCATCCCCTCTTCTCCCCAGCCAGTGAGCTTTCTCCGTGCAGATCTGATTCCGTCTCTGCACCTTCCCCCAGGGAACCCAGAGAGATGAAGTCAAGCTCATGCAGGGACACCAGGGACCAGCTGACTTAGTTCTAGGTGCCTGGGGACAGGGAGGCATCAGTGGCAGAGGGGACAGCACAGGCAGAAGGGAACAGGCAGGAAGGAATGTTCATGGCGTGTCTAGGCCCCAGGCATCAGAGAAAGCAGGCGCTGTCCACACCTCCACAGATGCAGCACAGACCTGAATCATGTGCACACTCCTGCGAATGTAGAATTACAGCTGGGGCAAGTTCCGTGAAGAAAATGACCAGATGCTGTGAGAGGGGTCACCAGGGACTGTGATTTAGGAGGCAGAGCCAAGTAATGTCTCCTGGGGTTGGGGCATTTGAGTGTGCAGGGGTTGGAGGGCAGGTGAGCTGCCAGGTGGAGGGGCTGTGCCCCAGGCCCTGGTCATCTGCCCCCACCCTGAGCTCCTCAGCTGCATCCCTTGGCCACACAGAACCATGAGGTCCTCTGCCCTCAGGACACTGGCTGGACCACCGAGATTCCAAGGGGACGTCTCACGGTTTGTATGCAGAAAGTCTCTCCTATTTCATTAAAGATACAGAAAGATTAGTCACAAAGATTAGTGGAGACAAAACAGATAACCGTTCTGAATCCTTGTATGGTGATAACAAGAACCAGGCCATTTTGGGCAAGAGGACAGCCCTGACAGCCAGCCCGCTGCCCTCAGCAGAGAAAGGAGTTCATACATGGAGGTAAGGCAGGCCCGAGTTTGAATCTGGCCCTGCTCCATAAGATCAGGAAGCAACTGACCTCACCTCTCTAAGACACCATCGCTTATCTAACCTAGAAACAGTGGCATCAACTCACTGCATGGTTCAAGGGTCACTTTCGAAAGAAGATGGCATGGCCTATGAGTGGCCCAGCCATACTGTGGTCAGTCAGTTCACAGTTAGGGTCCCCATGGGGCGCTACCAGGGTGGGAACGGCAGCCTCCATGATTGCACTTCCCCAGTGCATCCAAGAGGGATCCACTGACTTGGCCCTCTGCATTCTGTCCCCTCCCCTTCACTCTGGCCTGTGCCTCCCTGTGTCTATAAAACTGCTCTGGTCTGGAGTGCTGGTGGCCTCCACATCTCCGGAGCCATTGGACACCTGTCATCGTGCTTGACTTTGACTGTATCAGGCAAGATGAGATGGGTCTCTCCCTCCTCTGCTCCCTCCATGCTCTTCCACACCGTGCTCAGACTACCCTTTCTTGGGCTCAGTTACAGGCCATCCTCTCCTCTCCCCTTCTCTCCCCTCCTCTCCCCTTCTCTCCTCTTCTCTCCCTCCCTTTCCCCCTCCCCCTCCTCTTCTTTGCACCTCTCTCTCTGCCTGATTCTCCACCTTCATAGTTCAGGGTACTAGTTTCAAATCCTGCCTCTCTCCTTTGGCCCCTCTCACGCCGTCTCATCCAGCTGGGTCCCAGATGGTGGCTCTGTCACTGCTCACCTGGCAGACACCACTTGCTCTTAACAACTAAACTCCCCTTCCTGCAACACACTCCATGCTGCCAGTGACCTCAAGATAAAGGCTTATTCTTCACCTGGCATTCAGGGCCCACCAGCCTGGCCCCTCCCTTTTCTCTGTGTACCCTCCCCGATATCCTCCACTCCAGCCAGCCAGGGACCTCACTGACCCTCTAATCCATCCTGACCCTCCAGCTCACATACTGATTTAGGGATGCAGTTAGCTCCTCGGGGCAGGGGCCTCCTGGGATCATCACTGTGACCCCCAGTGCTCAGCACGGTGCCTGGTACATAGCAGATGATACAGACAACACACACTGTTGGAATGTCACAGACACAGTCCTGAAAACCTTGTCAAACCCTAAAGATGATGGAGTTACAGGAAAAACAGCTGGGGCCACCCGCTTGAGGTTGACACAGCGGTGTAAGCGGAGCACAAACAGAACGCCCGGGCAGTCTGCATGCGATTCCAGCACGACTGAAAAAGGCTTGTTATGTTTTCACTAAGAAACTCTCATAAGCAGCAGGAAGGCAGCCAGCTGGGGGGGGGGGGAATCCCTTTCACTGAAGGGGGGCAGCACCCAAAGACTGGGGGAATCGTGCAGCAGCACTTTCACCACAGAGCGTGTAGCCACATGGAACCAGAAGGGGCAGGTGGGCCCCCGTTTCTCCCCTGTGTGCTGAGCCACACTGTGTAGCCCTCAGTGTCAAAGGCAGAAAACCTTTCTGCGCTGCAAGAATCACACATACCTGAACAGCACTTCTGTGAGGGGTGGCCTTGCCTGACCCAGTGGGGAGAGAAGGCTTCCGGCCCTGGGGACACAGCATCTGCCCTGGGAGGGCACATGTCAGCAGGGTGTGTGACACTGTCCTGACATGCTCAGCATGCACACGGGCCTGTCCTGCAGGAACGGTGGCCCTTCCTGAATGACAAGGCCAACAGCCGACTTCTTCGTGTCCTGGGGCCTGGGGCTCATGGGCTGTCTCAGTGCAGGGCCCTGGAGAAACTGAGAGTGCACCGTGCAGTACTGGGACTCACCGGAGGCCACTTGCTGGAGAAAGGCCTGAGTAGCCCATTTCGAGACTGTGGCTGTCCAGGAAAAGGAAACAGACTCCGAACCTTGGCAGGAAGGGGGGGACCAGGAAGGCCACGTGGAGGGGGCGTGTGCTTGACGTGGAGGCTGCGTGGATGTGGAAGAGGACGGGAGGAGGCTGGCACAGACTCCCTCAGCATTCACTGAAGAGCTAGGTGCTGGGTGCTGGCAGTACTGTCAGTGAACAAAACAAAGATCTTTGCCCAAGTGGCATTGTCATCCTAGCAGGAGAGTGAGATAATAAACAACAACTAATAAATAAGTCATAGTGTGTTAGCAGGTGCTAAGTGCTTTGGAGGACAAAGAACAGCAGCCCTGAGGGCTTGGGAGTGTTGGCCAATCAGGATACATGGGGTGGGGACAGCTTGCAGCTTGAGGTGACTTGGCCAGGAGCCTCCAGGGAAAAGGGAGGCTTGAACAGAGTCTTGCACTGGGGGAGTGTCCCAGTGGAGGGGGGCGCGTCCTGTCACTGTAGATTGTTTAACAGCTTTCCTGGCCTCTGCTCAGTGATGCCAGTAGCACCGTCTGGATTGTAACAACCTAAAGTGTCTGTGAGGGGGACAGATTGCCCCCAGCTAGAGAAGGGTCCTGAGGCGGGAGCCCACTTGGATACTGAAGGAGCAGCCAGAGGTGAGTGTGCTGGGAAGGGGTGGGTGGGGAGAGCAGTAGGGGGAGAGGCCAGAGAGGCATCAGGTGTGGCGGGGAGGGGCTTGTTACCAAGGTCTGTGGCTTAGCAAGGACCCGGGCTCTTCTTGGAATGAAATAGGGAGCCAGAGCCAGCTCCAAACAGAAGGCCGAAGGCCAGTGTCCCAGAGATGAGAAGCACTGATCCACAGCCCCCATCCCGACCTGAACAGAAATCCCACACCCGGCCTGGCAGCTCAGAGGCCTGTGTTTGCAAACCTGACACAGCCAGCCCTGGAGGGGACAAATTGCTCTCCATTCACATCCCTCCCTGCTGGAGCCTTCATATCCGTACCAGGATGATCAGCATAACCAGGGAGGAGCTGCTGCTTTAAAGGATAAATTAGTCTGACTCTTAACTCAATAATTAAAACTGTGATGGCGCTCAGCCTGCGGGGATAA
Source organism: Dolichotis patagonum (assembly GCA_004027295.1). Taxonomy (NCBI): domain Eukaryota; kingdom Metazoa; phylum Chordata; class Mammalia; order Rodentia; family Caviidae; genus Dolichotis; species Dolichotis patagonum. The sequence goes on along the minus strand of PVJX010002142.1, from coordinate 89,629 downwards.
TGGACTATTATTATAGTCGTTTGTTTCAATTAAATGCTTACTGATTTTACAGTAGCAGCTGGGCACCTGTGTGCTATAGCTATTACTCTGAACAAGACATCTAAATTTCAGGAAAAATTTGTCAGCTTGCAAAGGATCTCCCGCCAAGCATGAAAGTTTATTAGAGATACTTACCAACGAGGCTGCTGGGTGAGGGGCAGGCACTGGGGACAACTTCTCTTTTGTGCTGGCATGTTTTTCCTAAAGGAATAATTTTCAGATGTTTGGCTCTGAAACCCTGAGTACGTTTCAGAGAGCAGAGTGTCACTGGGAAAGTTGGTATGGGGACCTCTGGTTGTGGTTTCCTACCTCACTGATTCCAGGGTATGATAGGCCGAATAATGTGCCCCCACCCTCCCACCCAGGTGTCCACATCCTACTCCCTAGTAGGGAGGGCCTGTGTAAATGTGATTAAGTTAAAGATCATATGAGTGTCGTGAGTGATTTTGTTCTGACCCAATGATGTGATAATAGGAGTCCTCATAAGAGGGAAGCAGGAGGGCCCAACACACAGGGGGCTGACGTGACCATGGATACCGAGAGAAAAGACCGTGTAATATGAGGTTCCAAGCCAAGGAATGAGGACAGCATCTATCCAAAAAAAGATACAGAATTTCCCAGGAACCTTGGGGAACTGTTCCTGCCAACACCTTGACTTTATCCCAGTGGGACCGGTTAGACCTCTGACCTCCAGTACTTAAGGGAATTTACTTGTGTATTTTGAGGCACCAGTCCGTGGTCTGTTGTTACAGCTGCAATACGAAACTAGCACAAACGGTCTCTGCCACCCTCCTAGTGGACTGAGATGCGGTACTTTCACTAGGGAGGCGGATCAGCTGCAGGTGGATTGGCTGCACAGACCTGATGCTATTTTCTTAGCACTTGCAGGCCTTGTACCCTCCGCCAACTCCTAGCCTCTGGACACCTCTTTTTGCTCGTCTCCCACTCCTCCAGATACTTAATTTCTGCCAAGGCCATGGGGAGCTTGCCATGCTTGACCTGTGCTCTCTGCCCAGTGCCTTTGCATGTACTGATCTTGCTCCTGACATGCCCTCTGCATCCTCCTTGTCTCCTACAAACTTCCCCTTCAAGAGCCAGATCATAGGTTGTTCCTATGGAAAGTTTTTTTAGTTTTTAGTTTTTGGGTTTGTTGTTGTTGTTGTTGTTGTTGCACTAGTTAAAACTTTCAGTGCATCTCTTCCTCCCCGCCAACATAAGATGGGGTATTTTTAGTCTGCTTTTTGTCTCCAACACTTAGCCCAGTATCTCAGATATAGCAGCCCTTAAGGAATGTTGGATGGATGGACAGACGATGGATGGAAGGATGGCAGGAGCAGGTTGGAGACTTGTGAAGAATAGAAGCTCTGCTTCTATTATGGCTCAGCAAGCCATACAGTGTTGCCAGATCGATCTCAGCTCCAAGGCTTTGCACAGGCTGTTCCCTCTACCTGGACGTTATTCCCTCTTCACCAGCTAAGCCCCAGCCAGCTGCAAGGCCTATTTCAAAATCCACCCTTCTTCTCCAGACTGTGCATAAAGGTCTTGCTCCACTGCTCCCACTGTCCCCAGGCCAGGTCTCTCGAACTGCGTTCCAGTTGCCCCTCTGCACTGTGACCCAGCATCCAGACTTGGAATCTGGCCTTGCTCTACAAGGTTTCTGAAGGGCTGTGGGAGGTGCAGCCAGAGCACCAAGGAGAGGCTGGCTCGAGCCCCAGCAGGACTCGCCCAGTGTCTGGAAATCTTGGAGAGGTTGACAGTGCTGCTATAGGGCTAGCAGGACCCCTAAAAACAGACCCTGAGACGGAAACTGGGAGGGCAATCTGGACCATCATCCGCAGGGAGTAAAGGGAAGCAGGATTAGGCAGAGAAAGAGCATAAGCCAAAATGTACTGCAGAAGCCTCGGTCATGGAAAGCTCTGAAATGGGGATGTTCCTTTTGAGCTGTCCCCAGTCGAGTCAAGGCCTTTGCCTGCCTACTTCGCTAAATGCAGGCCACCCTTTGGGAAGGGTTGTAGCCAGCAGTCAGGGATCTGAGTGTCATGGTCCTTCAAGGGCCCTGTGGCATGAAGAGCACACCCTCCAAAGATCACAGCTGCACTCAGTTCAGAGAGAGGTCGGGGTGGGCAGGGTGTAGGCAAGGGAAAGCGCCGGGGCAGGTGTTCGTGCAGGCATGCTGGCAGGAGGGTAGGCTGGTGGTGGAGGGCTAAGGACACAGGCCCTGAGTGAATCTCAGACCTGCCATCTAGAAACAAATGATCTTGGCCACATGACTTCCCTTCTGGGCCTCAGCTTCTTCCTCTGAAAAGCATTGTGACAAACACACCCTCCTTCCACAACTGGGGTGGTTAGTGGTAACTGCCAAGCGAGGATAGCGCGCCTGCCAGCGTTTCTATCAGCAACCTTCGACTAGCACAGGGGTTCACAGTCCAGCTCTTTTTGTACATAAACTTTTATTGGCACACAGCCACAGCCATTCATTTGCATATCATCTGTGGCAGCTCTTCTGCTGTAGCCACAAAGTTTCACAGTGGCACAAATACCATCTGGCCTGCAAAGCCTAAAATATTTAATATCCCACCCTTTACGGAAATTGGCCAGCTTGCAGAGTACCAGCCCTGAGCCTGGCCTTATGGGTTATTTTTATCATCAGTGGAGCCAGCCTCCCTCCTGGCTCCCCTCTCCTCTCCTAGTTTAGAACCTTCTCTTGTTTCTAACCTCTTCTTAGCCCAGGTCAGATATGACTTATACTCACACCTTGAGCGGGTCCATGGAGGGTGAGAATACCCATGTTGAATACCATCTATGTGCCTGGGTCTGCAGAAAGCTATCCTTATTATTCAGTCCTCAAGATGCCCCTTCAGGCAGGTTCACGATAACCCTGTGTCCCTTTCAGAGTGGTTGGGTGCAGTGGGAGGGTCTCAGACCCAAGACAGGCACAGTTCTGGCTTCCCCACTTCCCAACTGTGTGATTCTGGCAAAGCCACGTAGCCCCTCTGAGTTTCGGTGTCTTTATTGTAAGTTGGGAGGGGTGCAGTGTTTGTAATGAAGTTATTCGTGAAGCTCCTCGCGCAGAGCCTGACACGTAGTGACTGCTCACTAGCTGTAATATTAAGTGCGATTACTTTTATTCCTGTTGTTAGCATCCTCTGTAAACAAGCATGCCGTGTGCTTGGAAAGAGCAAGTCTGCAGCTGTCAAGGAATCGTACAATGTAGGCAGTGGCTTCTAGTCTCCCCATGGAGTCTGTGCACAGAAATTAAGGACTTTGGGGCCCTCTCAAACCAAAGCAGGGGTTTAAATGACAGAACACGGTGGTGAGGGTCCACCTGCACCACGAGGAAAAACCCTTCGAAGGCTGGGCAGACTGTGAGGCTGTGTTTAATGACACCCCGTCCCCATCAGGGGAAGCTGGGCAGGACTCAGTTCAGTAGATTAGCAGATGGCAGGGAGGAGGGAGGTGTGATTTCTCACTCCATCCCTGCTGTATGGGGTCACACTCAGAACACAGAGACTGCAGCTGGGTGGCTGTGGAAGATGCCACTATCATCTCACAGCCCTAAAAATCTGTTACACCGCGAACCTAATTGCTTTCACGAGCTGCTGCCTCCTCCCAGCCTCTCTCCCTCATCCCTTCTGGAGAGGCTGCAGATGCGGCTTCCAAACATGCCATATGTTTCCCTGCCACAAGCCAGAGGCTGCTTCATGTGGTCCATGAAGCAGGAGTCTCCCTATGGGCACAGATGCCCCTGCATACTCCCAAGGGCCCTTGGTTGGGGACTCCGAAAGGGTGGTGGCCAAGGAGGAGGAGGACAGCACCAGCAGGAAAGGTTTCTCTGAGGAGGGGACATTCGAGGAAACTTGGAGGCTAATGACACAGCGGGGAGGTCCCATCTAGAGAGTAGCTCACATGTCCCCACGAGTCCTGGGAAGCAAGTCCTGGGAAGTGGCTAGAGAGAGATTGTGTGACCTTGATGGGGCATTTTGCAAAGCTAATCCCCAGGTGGCCAGGGGAGCGCTGAGAGACATTCAGCAGGGAGAAGATAATTTATATCCTGGAAGGGTCACTGGTCACATGGTGGTCGACATGACCCCTGAACTCTGGGAAGCTATGCTGGGTGCTGGGAGGAGGCGGTGCTGTGGTTTGAAACCCTCAGAAACAGACCTGACCTAGAGGCTTGGATGCACATGGTCTGTCCAGAAAGCCCGTGGAGGAAAGCAAGGGTGTAAGACTGGAAGGTGAGATGGCCAGTAACAGGTGAGCTCACAGGGTGGCCACTGGGGGCCACGGAAAGCAGTCCTGCTGGGGACCCTCTGCGAGCCCTGTGGCATTCAACTCATCTGTGCTACTGAGGGGAGAAGACACCAAGGGCTGTCCACAAACACCTGTCCCTCACAGTTAGGGTCACTCTTGGGTCCCCAATAGCTCAGCAGGCAAAGGCTCTCTGGGAGCAGGATTGAGACTGGGGTGACTGGCACAGCCGGTTATGGAGAGCGCATCTCCAGAGAAGCGGCTGCAGGGGACAGGGCTTGGCAGGGATGTAGCTTCAGCCTGATCCCATGGGTGCTCCGGAGCCAAACTGCACCACGGAACACCCTGGGTCACCCAGCCACTGCAGGGCGGGTGCGGGGGTCAGGGTGCGTATAGCTCCTGAGGCCAGCAGCACCCATTTGGATACTTCTCTGGAAATGGGGTCGGGTCTCAGTGTTCACAGAACCTCTGGGGAAGCAGCAGGGTATAGGCCGTTGGCTTCAGGCACTACAGCGTCCACCACAGTGGACATCCTCAGACAGCAGGCCTCCTATCAGTGGCATATTCTTCACCTGAGGACATTAGGACAAAGTTTGTTAAATGTCGCAGAAAGTCTGGGGTGCTTAGCGGCTATCATGTGTCTACTGGTTTGATCTATTAATGATCAGTTATATATCGTCTTCATGTAGGAGTCTGTCTCCCTGGTTGACTATGACACTGAAGGGGGACAGGCTCTCTGGTCCCCAGAGCTTAGTGTTGTGACAAAGCAGAGGTTCCAGGAAGACCTAACAAGAGTCTGTAGAGAGTACATTTGTAGCTACAGCGGGAGTGAAGCTCTTCCATGGAAAACCTGACATCCTTCCCAGGTGACCTCCAGATCTGTTGCTCTGACTTTAGTTGTATTCAGGAGACCCAGCAAACATTTGCTTCTTAACATTCTGAATCTAAATTTACAATGTAAAGAAAAGTCGCTGGGCAACTACACAAAATTTATAATTCTAAAAAAGGGCCCTCCAAGGAGATCATATTCCAAAAACTGGGGGGAGTTTAACATACTTCATATATACATAGTGTATCCACGTGATGAGGAAAATTGGAGATCTGGAAAAACTGCTTTCAGATAAAATAGATGATTATTGGATTTTAAAAATGCATGGCTGGAGCGATGATGATGATGATGATGATGATGATTAAAATTGGATTTTGTTCTAAGAGACTCAAAAAGCCAAAGAAGAATTTTAAGGAGGGGTGTATTATGAACAGATTTACATATCATGGAGGAGGACAGTGTCCTGGGAGGAAGAGGCAGGTGAGGGCTGAAGACTGACCGCAGAGGGCGGGACGATGGGACTGTGTTCTGGGGCAGGACAGGGGTGTCCGGGGAAGGGAGAAATTGAGGCTAGCGCTTGTGTCTGTGACTTAGGCAACTGTAGGAATGATGATGCCATTTATTTTCTGCTTTGGTAAAACTGGAGGAGGAATAGATTTAAGCAGAATTAAAGGTCCCCTTTCAACATGTTTAGTCTGATATGCTTATGAAGCATCCAGGTGAAGATGTCAATTAGGCAACTGAATAGAGACGCTGGAGCCCAGGCTGGAGATTAGGGGATCAGTCTTGCATTATTGGAGACATTTCATGGTGCTTAACGTGGCCAATTAAGTCATGTGGATGTGGGCCATTTCCCTTTCCCTGACTTCCCAGAATCCATCACATCTGAGTTCTATGCTATGCTTTGAAGAGCCCCTGTGATGATTTCTATTATGTGTTTTTTTATTTGGATCTGCTTTCAAAGAAATAAATATTGCAGATGCAAGTTCAGCTCCCTTTGCATCTCTCTTTCTCAGAAGGAAATAACCAGTAGTAGCTATTTTTATGCTTCTGCATTATGCATTTTATATATGTATATATGTGTGGGCATATATATATATATATATATATATATATATATATATATAGAGAGAGAGAGAGAGAGAGAGAGAGAGAGAGAGATCCATCTAAGGATAATAATGTGAGGTGGAATGCACCTGGTGTACTTAATAATGATCTTACATGTTTTAAATATGTACAGAACCCTATTGGGCTGGGTGTGTTCTCCACACTCATTGCTATTTTTGAGTTCATCCACAGTGGCTCTAGGTCATTCACTTTGATTCTGAACAAAATTTCTTTATGTGACTATACCACAGATTTTCCCTGTTTCCCAGTTGCTAAGCACTTGAATTCCAGTTTTCCTGCAACTTAAAAAAATGTTGTAATGATCATCTTTATTTTAAGGTCTAATTTTCAAAAGATAACATCATGACTCCCATACAAAAGTGAAAACATGTCAGAAAACACTTGGACTTGTTATTGATGGGGAAGCCAGGAAGATATGATAATCAGTTCAAAGAAGAATCTAATAATAGACATGTGTGTAAGCCATCAGGAATGTTGAAATAAATCAGCTAGTCAGTGCAAAACTATTTAATATCTATATAGCTTTAGAACATTTTATATAATGTTTGGAGTGTTTTCTACAGTGTGATAAATTAATTAAATCTTTATTAAGCAAAACTTTTACACATTTTATGGACAAGAATCAGTTGCATCCCACCTGACATTCATTAGGGTAGCTTTTCAAAAAGAGAGAAGGGAAAAGTAAGTGTAAGTGGGAATATGAAGAAACTAGAACTTTTGTATGCTGTTGATGGAAATGACTTTCCAAAAATTAAAAATAGAACTACCAAGTTGGGCATGGTGGCACATACTTGTAATCCTAGGACTTCAGAAGATTGAGGCAAAAGGATAAAAATTTGAGCCCAGCCTGGGCAACTTGGTGACTTAACAAGACCCTGTCTCAAAATTTTTTTAAAAAGATTGGGAATGAGCTCACTGTGAAGGCCCTGGTTTTAATCCCCAGTATGGCAAAAAGGAGGAGGAGGAAGAGGAGGAGGAGGAGGAGGAGGAGGAGGAGGAGGAGGAAGAACCAAGGAGAAGGGATAAGAGAGAGGTAAGAGGAGAAGAATGAGGAGGAAAGAGGAAGGAAGGGAAGGGAAGGGAAGAGAAGGGAAGGGAAAACATTAATAAATTACTGGGCCTTGTGGTGTACACCTGTAATTTCAGTACTCTGGGAGGCTGACCCAGGAGGATGGAGAGTCCATGACCAGCCTGGACTACATAACAAGACCTTGTGTCAAAAATTAAAAAAAAACATAAAAGACAACTACTGTATGCCATCTGTTCCATTGCTGGATCCCTAACCAAAAGGTTCAGAAGCAAGGTTCCCAGGGGATATTTGTACATCCATGCTCGTGGGAGCATTATTCTCAGTACCCAAAAGATGGAAGGAATCCAAGTGTGCAGGATAAATGAGTGAATAAGCAAAGTGTAGGACATGCACACAATAGACTATTACTCAGCCTTAAAGAGGGAAGGAGATCCTGACTTTTCCTACAACATGGATGAGCCTTAAGGACATTATACTGAGTGAAACAAGCCAATCACAAAAAGACAAATAATGTGTGATTCTACTTATATAATGTAGAGCAGTCAGATTCGTAGAGACAAAAAGTAGACTAGTGGTTTCCAGGAGCTGTACAAGGGTAGAATTAGAAGTTATTATTTAACAGATACAGAGTTCCAGCTTTGCAAGATGAAAAGAATTTTGTGAATGGATAATGATGATGGTTTCACCATAATGTAAATATATTTAATGCCACTGAACTGTACAGTTAAAAATAAGTACGATGGAAAATTTTGTGTTGTGCGTATTGTAATGACACAATTGTTAATAATAAAAATATAAGTTCCATTAATGTCATTTTTCAACAGCTTTAAGGTTGCAAAATAGCTATTTAAAGACCAAGGTGTCTTATAACTCTGAGAGCCAGTAGATGACACCCAAGAGATGGACACTCATTTGCCCATTTCAGAGTCTTACACAATTTGTCCTGCAGTGTATGCGTCTTCTTGCCCATGTGGAAAGGCCCTTTATAGTAAATGTCTTGGAGTACAATTGTCAGGCCATGGATGTGTGTGCATCTTCAATGTCCTGGGCGTTGCCAGATTGTTTTCTAAAATGTTCAACTCTGCTAGTTTATACTCCCAGCAGAAGTAGTAGAAACCCACGGGCCCCGGTACTCCTATGAAAAGGATTCAGCATCCTTTGTAATCAGGAAAGTGCAAATTAAATGACTTTGAGAGCATTGCACCCTTAGTAGATTTGCAAAAATTAAAAAATCTGCATTATCAAGTGTTGGCAAGATATGAGATTACTGAGTCAGGAATGTTTGGTTGAAGAATTCTGAAGTAGGCAACTGGCAATAAAAATAAAACAAGTCCTAACACAGGGCCCGGAGCCTAATTTGCCCTTGAGGAAATAATGTCATTTTCTTGGTTGAGGAAGGAGCTGGGTGTTGGGGCACACACTTGTGATCTACACAGGAAGATCACAAATTTAATGCAGCCTGGGTAAATTAGTGAGACTCTGTCTCAGAATAAAATAAAAACAGCCTGGGGATATAGCTCAGTGGGAGAGTACTTGCCTAGCATATGTGAAGCCCTGGGTTCAATCCCTAGTACCACCAAAATAATAATAATAATAATAATAATAATAATAATAATAATATAATAGCAACAAAAATACCTTAAACCAAGCACAGTGGTGCTCACCTGTAATCCCAGCCCTCTGGAGACTAAAGCAGGAGATGGTGAGTAGGAGACCAGCCTTATCTGCACAGCAAAACCCAAATCTTGAACAAACAAAAAAGACTTCATCAAAGAAGAGTGTGTACATGTTGGAGTGGGAGGAAAAATGTTAGAGAATAGATCTTAAAATCTTCCACCCTTTAAAACAGTACACTTTAAGTGTGGTTTTTTGATCTCTTTGTGATTAATATAATAATAAAATATTATAGCACAATATATTAAGAATGAGATTAGAAACTGACATTTACCTATATGCTGTTTGCAAGCTACACACTTAAAATGATGCAGGACAAAAATAAACCAGCAGGAAAAATGATAATGACAGCAAATTAAGATTTAAGACAGAAACATTAATGGAGACAAGGATGCTTATTTTTTATAAACAAGGGGAGTCATAAACAGTATTCTGGGGTATTTAAGGAGTGAATAACTTCACATCAATATATATGAAGAAAATCTGCTTGAATTCTACAGAGAAACTGATAGGAACACAGTAGAGATGGCAGGCTTTAACTCTGTTTTCTTGCAATTTTTACGGCTAAAGTAAAACAGTATATTGAATGGATATAAAGAGATATTTGTATGTAACAGAGCAGACATTATTTTAGATACACATGCAAAATTTACAAAAATGAGTTATATCCTAAGCCATAATAGAAGCTTCCATATATTCCAAAAAGATAAAAGTCCAGGAATCATATTCTCTGAACCATAATAACAAGATACAATAAAGAAAAACACTCTTTCAAATAACTTTAGCCCAAAAAAATGAAGATCAAAGCTTCCATTGTAGAATTTTTAAAAATATTTATATGATGCGGTTAAAATTCTCCTCCAAGGAAGAATCTTCATAGGAGAGCATAACTTCTAACCACACACATCCAGGGCTTCCAAGCTCTTCGCTCAGGGCAGGGGCTCAGGGCAGCTGTCCTGCACATTGTAGTGCATTTAAAAGCATCCTTGGCCTCTGCCCCCATGATTCCAGGCATGACTTCCAGGCTATGAAAGCCAAACATTTCCTCAGACATCATCAAATGCCCCCTGTATGGTGAAATTATTCCTGTTTGCACCTCTTCCCTAGTTGCTTCAATACTAAAAACAAAATGTACAAAGAAATAAACTGCTTAATTTGAAAAAAAAGTACATAAAAAAGTATGGATGTGTGACACCTGAGGTCAGCATTAGTAGAGAGGAAACAGAATTCAATTAACGGGGAGAGAAGTTGTTGAATTGATTTTTTAAAAGGTGTAAGAATTGATCCTTTTGATAGCTATAATATTTAAAGTTTTGGAAAGAAAAAATGTACAAAGTAGCGTGCATTCACAATGTAACAGTTCTGAATGGAGATTTAACTGCCAAAACAGAATGAATTAAAAAGTCACAATTATAAGAGTTAAAATCTAGGCAAAAGCCAGGTATGGTGATGCATGCCTGCAAACCCAACACTCAAGAGGCTGAGGCAGGAGGATTGCTGCAAGTTCGAGGCCAGCCTGCGCTACATAGTGTGTCCAAGGCCAGCCTGAACTGCACAGTGAAACCCTGTCTCAAAAAGACCAAAAGAAAAAAAAAAAAAAAAAAAAAAAAAACCTAGGTGAAGGTCTGTGGAAACGTGGTTCAGTGGTTGTCTTAGTTATTTTTCTCTTTGCTGAGAAAAAATACGCAACACCCAAAGTTAAAGAAGGAAAGGTTTATTGTAGCTCATAGTTTGTAAAGGTTTCAGTCCATAATTGGCTGGCTCCAAGGCAGGGTAGAATGGCAGAGGGCGTTGCAGAGGTAAAACAGTCCGTGGCAGGCAGAAGGGAACAAAGCAGTGAAGTACTAAAGCAGCAGCAAGTGACAGCAGTTTCCTCCTTTCTGTCCCTTAGGGCGAGTAGCACTCGTGCACAGAGTCCTCGAATGGCAACATGAATCAGTCATCACATCCTTAATCCCAGCACTGCACACTCCAGATCCACCTATGACCACACTGTAACCGCAGGAAGCTGCAGGGGACATCCAGACACAAGCCCTAGCAATGGTAGACCGCCCGCCTGCCATGCATCAAACCCTGGGCTCCGGCCCCAGGAGTAGCAAAAAGGCGAGATGAGATGAATAATTTTCTTGGAAACTAAAATAGATTTAGTCATGGAAGATAGTGTTAAAGTAAAAAAAAAAAAAAAAAAAAAAAAGACTGGACTCCAGATGGTTTTCTGTCTAAACTCTGACATTTCTCTAAGGAAAATAAGGTTTCTATGTTATTTATACTGTTCCAGACATAAGGAAAAAAAGAAACATGTGAGTTGTTTTTATTACACTGGTGATAACACAAACACCAGCATTCAACAGAGATAACTAACAAATAAAAACTGAGAGATGCAAAACAAGACAATTTTCCAGAAATACACGCCAGACAAATATAAAGAAATAGATAGACAATGGCAGCGATATTAATACCACATCCACTGAATTTACTTGGCAAAATGAGACCAAAAATGAGACATATTATAATAAAAAGCTCAATTCATGATGAAGATATAAGCTTCTATTTGCAATAAAAACTAATTTTAAGTTCTCTAAACAAAAACTTTAAGAGTTAAAGGGAGAATTTGATGGAAGCAGAAAAGTTGGGGCAACCTAGACAAGCCTATGTCAGATTAAGGAACCAAAATTAAGAAAGGAATGTAAATAGTGTAACCACTGCTGATCACACACATAGTACACCGCTATATAAATCTGCCAGGATGGCCTAACCTTTGCAGCCAAGTCCTATGGAATATGTGTAAAATTCAGTTACATTTGGGTCCTAAAGAAAATTTTAACAAATTTTCAAAAGTACAAAGAGTACATTCCACATTCTTTGATCACTTTTGTTAATAAAAATTACAAGTGAGGAGGACAGAAACAAAATTAACTACTTAGAAATTCTACAATTCATAGATAACTCTTGGGAGGAAGAAAAAATGAAAAAGGAAATACTTGTACATAAAAAGAACAATACCACAATCTCACATGATGAAATCTATGAGAAATGCTAAAGTTATACTCAGAGGAAAATTCATAGCCTGAAACTTACTATCAAAAAGAAAAGAGGAACACTTGGGAGGCTGAGAAAAGAGGATTGTTGCAAGTTTGAGGCCAGCTTGGGCTACAAAGTGAGCGGAAGGCCAGCCTGAACTGCAAAATGAGGCCCTGTCTCAAAAAGACAAAAAAAAAAGAGGAAAATGGAATAAATTAAAAACGTAACTCAAAATTGAGAGGAAAGCAATAACAAATTTTTAAAAAGCAGAGGGAGAACCTGGTAAGCCGCAGCCACCCCAGGGCAAGAACCAGCAGTGTCTCCTGAGATCCACGCCATGTTGGAACGTAGGGCGCTGGGAAACCAAGCAAGCAGCTCTCCTCCCTGAGCTGTGAGCCTACTAGCACACAGGCTGAGAATCAAACATCCCAACTCCCTCCCCTTAGCAGGTGGGAGCCAGAGATCTGAGCATCTCTTGGGAGGTTGACCATGTGTAATATAGCAAAAAAGGGGGATTTCCTTCTGCCATCTCTTTGAAGGCAAATATTTTTATCACTGTTTTGCTTTGTCCTGATTAATGGTATTGCTCTATTCCATATTGTTTTGATAAGTTCTATAATGTTCTATATTTCCTTTAATTTTGCTATACCTGATTGAAAGAACAACTATTTGAAGATAACGAAATATACTATGTATGGTACCTATTACTGTTATCCCAGTAACCTGCTGTGAAGTTCTATACCAATTTCACTATGCTGTGTCAATTGGCTTTGTTCCATCTTGTTCTGTTGTATTTTACTACCTTCAAAATAATAAAAATTTTTAAAAATAAAAGCAGAGGGAGAGATTAATAAACATAGAATGCATTTAAGAATTAGAAAACAGAAGCAGAAGAGTTAGAGGTCTGAGTCTTTGCATGAGAAAAGAAACAGCATACTAGAAATTGAAAATCCATTGACTTGCCTAATGAAGAAGAAGTGAGAAGAAAATGCAGATATACAGCATTACAAATTAAAAGAGGAAATAGTCACAGGTGCAGAGGAAATAAAAGTCATTATAAGAGTGTGAAGATTGGTAAGCCTCACTGAATGGGGGGGGTGTCTGTGTGTGTCTGTGTGATGTCTGGGTCAAGAATACTCATTCCTCTAAATAGATGTTTAGTATGAGAAATGTTTATGTGTAAAACCACTAGCTTTCTTATAGTTCTCCATAAATAGCCAGTTAGAAAACTATCATGAGGAACAGAGTTACCTAAAAGTACCAAACTTTATAAAAAGATGTGTTTATTCAATGTATTTCACAAATGCTGATACAATACAGGGCTTACCATACGCCAGGGGCATTTGATCTTTAACAGGCTTTAGAAGGTAGGTTCCATTATATCCACATGTTAAAGATAAAGAAACTGAGGCACAGAACCGCTAGGTAGCTTGACCGAAGTCATCCAGCTGGTCAAGGGCAGGACCAGGATTCAAAACGTAGCCGGCCCCGGGCATTTCTGCTCTTTGCCGCGCGTGATGTTGCACAGTGATGGATGCAGAGATGTGTCCCAGCAGGGAAGTAGTATCATGAGATGCTTCATTCACAGCTGAGCCGAGCTCCCTGGCAGGGGCTGGCATGCTAATTGTCCGTCCACGGAGAGTGACACCAGAAAGGCAGTGTTGAGGAGACCTGTGCCCTCGCAGGTGCTCCAAACCATGCAGCCATCGAAGTGAAATGGTGATTTCACCCACTGGGAACCCCGGGAGTCAGGAACCAAGCCCCTGCCACTTCTCATCAGCAGGCCTCTCCTCTGAGCGCAGATGTGACTGCGTGACAGAGCAGACCCTTCTAAAGCTAACGTCGTCCTGTCCTCTCTTAGATCCAGGAGATGGTTCACTCGGAGGTTGCTGCCTACGACTCGGGCCGGCCAGCGCCCCTGCTGGGCCGCCCAGCGATGCTGGCCAGCCACATGAGTGCCCTCAGCCAGTCCCAGTTCATCTCCCAGATGGGCATCCGGAGCAGCATTGCCCATGGCTCCCCGTCACCCCCAGCAAGCAAATCGGCCACCCCTTCGCCCTCCAGTTCGACTCAGGAGGAGGAATCTGAAGCCCATTTCAAGGTATGTGGAATGGAAAGGCACTGCCTTAAAACACCCTCCAGTGAGCAGGGAATGGGCCCTGTGGGGCTATGGTCATCATCTCCCTCAGGAAAAGCCTAGAAAGGTTCCTCTACCCTTTGCTGGAAACCACAGAGGAAGAGAATCAGCAAGTGGACCAGTGCCTGGTCAGCAGATAGCAGGCATGGGGCCTGGGACACCGGGCTTCAGCTGCTGCATCTGCTGAGGCCCTAACCACTATACACACTGGGTCCCGGCAGGCGCTTGCGGCACAGGCATGCGCCCCTGCATGGTGGGCAGGGGTGGTATGTGTTTCCCCTGAAGCATGAAAAAGCGTTCATCCATGAAATCCTAATACCTATCCAATGGTAAACATTGTTATTATCTCTGTTTAGCAAATGAGGAAACTGAGGCACAGGGGTTTATCCAGTGTCTCACAGCCAGGATTCAAATGCAGGTGGCTGCAGTTGCAATCTGGCATACGTGTCCTCACCCGTCTGCAGCGCCTGGCCTATCCTCTTCCCTGCGGATTGTAAGATGTGCTTCTTGCTGTACTTTGCCAGGCCTCACCATGGTGCTGACACATAGCAGAGGAGACCGAGATTTTGTAGTGAAGGGCAAACTTCGGAGATGATTTGTGATCACAGAGGGGAGAACAGTTAGAAAACACACACCCCGAACTTAGAAACGGGCCCCAGGGGCTGCACATTCACCCAATGTCACACCCAAGCCCAGCCCACCAGACTTGGGCAGGAGTGCCCATTTCTCTAGAATCAGCACCTTCACTCCTGCCTGGGGGCTCTCCCAGCTCTGGGAAGGAAGATGCTAACTTAGAAAGAACTCATAGAAAAAGCAGAAGAAAAAAGTTTTTTAAAAAATTAAAACATGACAGACACACAAATGACTTCTGTGCAGCAGAAAAGATAAGTCTCAAGGGTGATGGTTTTGTTGCCATATAGGACATTGGCCAATTTTCTGTGTCCCATAGCGATCTCTATCATGTAGTCTCTCAGGAGCTATGAAGACTTTTCCTCCTGAATTTCTCTGAGTCAATATTATATCACACAGGTTCTCTTCAGTGAGTTAAACCTCTGTCGAGTTATACTCAGACCTGTTATCAGGGTGTGTTTGTGTCTTTCTCTCCGTGTGTCTCTGCCTTTGTCTGTTTGTGTGGATCAGTGTAAGGTGTCTGTCTGTGTCCGTGTATCTCTGTGTTTCTCTCTTGCTGTGTTTTTATCTCTGTGTGGGTATGCATGCCTGTGTCTATGTGTGTCTGTCTCCATCTGTTCATTGTCTCTCACCAAATAAGCGCTGACCGACAGTGCAGGCCAGGCTGCCGTGTGTGAACCCAGATGGGACGGCCCCTGTCACCAACTTGACAGGGCCATGGTGGGACTGCTGAGCAAAGTCCAGCTGGGCCCAAGGCTGGTTTGCTGACACTTCTCATCTGGGCAGATCTCGGGAGAGAAGAGACCCTCAGCCGACCCAGGAAAAAAGGCCAAGAACCCAAAGAAGAAGAAGAAGAAGGACCCCAACGAGCCGCAGAAGCCTGTGTCAGCCTATGCACTCTTCTTCAGAGACACTCAGGCCGCCATCAAGGGGCAGAACCCCAGTGCCACCTTTGGAGATGTTTCCAAAATCGTGGCCTCCATGTGGGACAGCCTGGGAGAGGAGCAGAAGCAGGTGAGGCTCGATCCCTTTCCGGGACATCCCCCAGGGCTTTGAGGCACTGGTGACAAGGGCAGACTCCGAAGCCAGGCAGAGAACAGGTTTGGGCTGGAGCAATGCACCACTGATTTATTTGAAGTGCTTCTTTTGGCATATTCTAAAATGTAAAGCGGTTTTGGAATATGGCATCCTGCCAGTAGTTTATAAACTCCAGTAGTTTATTTGGGAAGTGATCCCCAAATCTGCTGAGTGTGGGGAAGTTAGACAGGGAAAGCAAAGCAGCCAATGAAGAGCACAGTGTCAGAGAATTCCCGCAGTCCCCCGGGAAGCCCCTGGCTGAGAGGCGGCCCAGCTGAGCTGCAAGGGCCGGGTGCACACCAGCTGTTGTCAGTCACTGCTTGAGAGCACCTCTGGCACGCAGGCCTGCCACGCACATGGCAGACCAGGCTCCTGCCCCTAGAGAGTGCTGTGGTGGGGGACAGCACTCTTGGCCTCCGGAAGTTATGCGTGCAGGCTCTGCAGTGGCGAGGGCCAGGGGTGTTGCAGGGCGCTGCCAGCTTCTGCTAGCAAGCCTTTGTTGTTATCATCCTTTTATGTTGCCATGCATTCCCGTTCCTAAGAAGACCTCCCTTTTTCTGTGTGTGTATAGCGGGGTCCCCTCCCTTTCTAACATGATCTTGGGGAATAGGATCTCAAGGTGCTCTGTCCCTGGAAGGCCTCCCTCCAGCTGCCACCCTGACCCCATCCAGTTCAGTTTAGAGGCAAGCGAAGGTTGGAGAGAGTCTGACTGCCTGGGTTGGTCCCATTTCTGGTTTTTTGTGTTTTATTTTTTGTTTTTCCTGGTGCTAGCATCAAACTCAGGGCTTTGTGCATGCTTGGCAAGTTGCTCTATTACTAAGCTGCATCTCCAGCCCTGTTTCTGAATTTTCTAACTTCATTTTTGTTTATCTTCCTACTATTTTCTTTTAATCCAAGAACTTTGGGGGGTGGGTACTGGGATTCGAGCTCAGGACCTCGCACTTGCCAGGTAGGTGCTGTTCCACTAAGCTATATCCCTGGCCCTCAGGAGCTTATCTTAACATATCTCTACTAAGGAATTATAATTTGGCATAGCTCTACTAATGCATCATAAATGGCATGGTTTTCTCTATTTTTCTAGCAGATTGTTGTTGTATATTTAAAAGATAACAGTTTATTTTGTCACTACCTGGCTGAGCTACATTATAATTTCTGGTAAATTTTCAATTAATCCCTAGGCTTTCAGTTATATGAAATGTACATATATATACACACATGTATACATATATGGGGAAATATAGAGAGAGAGACACTAAAATAATAATGACAATGGTGACATTTTTTCCTTACTGAGGTTTTTTGTTTTGTTTTTGTTTTTGTTTTTTGAGACAGGGTCTTGCTCTTTAGTTCAGGCTAGTCTTGAGGTCACTATGTAGCCCAGGCTGGCCTTCAACTTTTGGTGACCCTTCTGCTTCAGTCTGCTGAGTGCTAGGATTACAGGCATGTGCCACATCCCCAGCTCTGTTTTTTCCTTATTCTTCTCTCATTTCCCATTTTTGTATTTCTAATTTTGTGTTGTTTTTCCAATTATAGTCATTAGGACTATTAGAAAAAGATGTTACCTAATGGTGGGCAGAATGTCTTCTCTATTTTATTTATTTATTTATTTATTTATTTTTAAGATAATAAAATCAAACAAAATAAAAAAGAATAAGACCAATTGAAACAAAACAGTGAAAGTGATACAGGACTTCAGAACAAGACAATAGGAAATCAACAATGGCTACCATAATGTCTCTTGTTATTTTCAAAATAGCTGCCCATACCATCAGACCTAATACATCAAATAAAACAAAACAGAATAAAACCAATAAAAAAAAACCAGTGAAAGTGATACAGGGCTTCAAAACAAGATAATAGGAAATCAACAATGGCTGCCATAATGTG
The DNA here is from genome assembly GCA_004027295.1 of Dolichotis patagonum. NCBI lineage: Eukaryota > Metazoa > Chordata > Mammalia > Rodentia > Caviidae > Dolichotis > Dolichotis patagonum. The sequence continues at coordinate 71,929 of PVJX010002142.1, read as the reverse complement.
TCTTGTTCTCTTTGAAATGGCTGCCATCAGATATAATAAAATCAAACCAAACAAAACAGAATAAAATCAGTCAAAACAAAACAATGAAAATGATACAGGACTTTAAAACAAAAGGAAATTAATGATGGCTACCACCTTCCCTTTTTAGACGTTTCCTCCCCTTTCACTTTCACAATATCTACTGTAGAGTTTGGATCCCACTAACTCCTTTAGCTTTTTATACTAGGGAGACAACATGATGTTCATTTATGTGAGTCCAAACCATTTCACCCAAGAGCACGATCACAAGTTGCATCCATTTATCTACAAGAGCCTCGTGATTATCCTTCTTTATATCTTAGTAACTTTCCATTGTATAAAAATGCCGTATCTTTCTTATCCATTCTATAGTTGATGGGCAAGCTATCCCTGCTTTTTTTCTGATTCCCTGCCACATGAAGCATTGGTTTCTCTAAATTTCCTTTTGAGTTGACATTTCTTGCATACCACATATTGATGGATCTTGTTTCTTGATCCACTCTACCTGTGTTTCTTTTATTGGTGAATTGAGGCCATCTACATTAATGGTCATGGCCAGCATGCACTGGTTCATCTCTGTCATACTTTTTTCCTGCTGTTGGCTCCCTACTTTTCCCCTCCTTTCAATTGCCTGCCCCGCTTGCTGCTATTCCTGAGACCATAATCATTGTTATCTCTCTCTAGAATATCCTTCAATACTCTTTGTAGGGCTGGTTTGGTTGTCATGAATTCCTTCAGTTGTTCTTTTTCATAGAAGTATCTTGTTTTTCCATTCATTTTGAAAGATAGTTTCACAGGTTACATCAATCTAGGTTGAAAATTGTTTTCTTTTGAGACTTGGAATACTTTACTCCAAGCTTTTCTTGACTTGATGGTTTGTGTTGAGAAGTCTGTCATGATTCTGATGAGTTTTCCTTTATAGGTGATCTGTTTCTTTTTTCTAATAGCCTTTAATATTCTGTCCTTGTGCTGAATTTCTGGAATCTTGATTATTATATGTCTGGGTATAGATTTACTTTGGTTATGGCTAGTTGGAGTTCTGCATGCCTCACTTATGTGTATGTCAGGTCATTTTCCCATGCTTGGAAAGTTTTCTGCTATTACTTCTGTAAATAGTCTCTTTATGTCATTTATGTCAACTCCTGCTTTTTTGCTGACTTTTGTCACTCTTAAATTATGTTTCTATGCATCGTCTTGCAGCAGTTGAATTGTTATTTCCTGGTTCCTTGTTATTTTTAAGAGAGTTTTCCTTTCGCAATTACTAGATGCCATCCTGTCTTCAAGGTCTTGAAAGTCTATCTTCAGTTTCACTTAAGCAGTTTTTTTTTTATTTTTATTTTTTTTATCGGTACCAGGGATTGAACTCACGACTGCCTGCTTGCAAGGCAGGCGCTTATGCCGCTGAGCTAAATCCCCAGCCCCACACTTAAGCAGTTTTGCCAGCTTTCAATGGAGTTTTTTAATTTCCTGGATCTCTCTGAGTCTGTTTCATGCATTACAATTCTTCTCTATATTGTTCATTCAAGATTTCCCTCATCCTCCTATGCTCCTCCTTTTTTAAATCTATGTCTTCTTTAATATGCTCAGCAACCCTTTTATTATGTTTGTCATTTCTTCTTTTACCTGAGATATTATTTCTGATCTGATTTCTTTTACAGCCTCATGAAGTAGTTTTTTTACTTTAGTTGTCATCATTCCAGAAATTTCAGGTGTACAACTTCCACTTTCTTCCATGTCCATGTCTTCTGGGCTTGTTGTGTGTGGGCTGGAGGCCAGAGATTGCCTGTTGCTCCTTTGTCTTGACATTTTCCTGGGTTCCTCTGGATGAGAGGGTTGTGGGGTCCCAGGTGCTTCTCACACCAGCTACCTGTACTCAAGTAGGGGGATGGGTCAGGAACCTGGGTTTCTCCTAACCCAGGTTCCCCAGGAGGTGGTGGGGTGTGGGGCAGGCTTCTCCAAGGCATGGCTGGCTGGTTTTCCTGGCCCGTACTGGCTACCCGCAGGAGAGTCCTGATGGTGGCCTGTGTGTGTGGAGGGCTGGGCTGGCTGCTTTGGTCTTCTCTCTTTCAATTACTTCTCATGTTTCACAGTTAAGCATGACTATTAGCTTTGTGTCAGTTAAGTTTCATTAGGAAATTTTATTTATCTTCCTAATTTGCTAATAATATACTAACAGCCAAAGGAGATGGTGTTGAGAAAATTACAGGAAAGAAACACCAAAAGGCCCATTTCGCCCAAAAAGTTTAGAGCCTTCTGACTGATGGGAAAGCTTTCCCAAATTATCAGAGATCAGACAATTCCAGAACTTAGAAAAATGAAAACACCTTTCACAAGTCTTTGCCCATCACTAAAACATACTGAAGCTACCTATACAGTCTTGAATGAGTAACAAACAATCCTGAAACTTAATGGCTCAAATCAGGAACTGTTTATTCAAATCATGATACCAATGGTCCCCAAATTGTTCTGGGCTCAACCCAGTGCCTCTGTTGCTGCTCTTGGTGGGATCAAGTTCTGCTTCAGGAGTTGCATGGCTGTCAGCTGGAGCTGGGGGCATACGGAGCCATGTGTGTCTCATCCCCCAGCACGCCGACCAGGCTGGTTCTCATGGCAACTCAGTTTCAAACACAGTGAGGGGCAACCCCTGTGTGCTGTCACTTTCAGGTTCCTGCCTGCATCCCATTCATTCTTATTCTGTTGGCCAAAGCAAGATCTAAGGCCAAACCCCAGGTCACTAGGAGAGGGCTCTACCCAGAGGCATGAACAAAAGGAGCGGGAACAGATGGGGTCATTTCTACAGTAACATACAAGCCTATGTCTAAAGTCCCTAATAATAATCCTAGCAAATACGAATCCACGTTGAGATACTCTGAGCAAGTAGGGTTAATTCCAGAATGCAAAGATGTACAACATTAGTTCCTCACTGTGCTGGGATAGAAGAGGGGGGCTTTGAAGGACCTTAAGTCTTTCTAGTCAGTTGTGCTGCTGGGACTGGGCAGCCCAGAAAGGTGAAGCATGCTGCCTGAGAGCACGCAGCGGCGTGGCTGAGGACCTGGGCTAGCCTGGCCTCTACCCTCCCTGGGCAGTGCTCCTAGAGAAGGGCCAGTGGGCCACCGACCCAGCTCCCCATCCCACCACCCTCATGCATGTGTGGCCTGGAATCCATGCCTTCTCATCCAGGCTCTGTGCCATGACTCCTCCATGACCTTCTCCGCAGTGTTGCCTTGTCTTGGATTTTTCAGGCCTACAAGCGGAAGACTGAAGCAGCGAAGAAGGAGTATCTGAAAGCTCTGGCAGCCTACAGGGCTAGCCTCGTCTCCAAGGTAACAATCCCTAGGCAACGCCCCATGAAATGGACCACTTGAGAGATGGAGCAAGAGCTGAGGCCCATGGAATGGCCAGCACCACAGGTCTTAGAAAGGACGGGTGAGACCTGTATGTCACAGTTCCATGTGCTGGGCCCATGCTGGGTACTTTGTGTGCATCTTGTTTCACTGAATTCTGCCAACTACAACCCAGCTCAGCAACTTGCCTGAAAAAATCCACTTGAGGGCTTGTAAGGGTTCAAACCAGTTTTGCCAGTCCTCACTGCCGTCCACACCAGCAATGCGGGGATGTGATATGACTATAACTGTGTGGCCCAAGGGGGAGTCATCCAAAAAGCTGTCACAGAGGAGGTGGCACCTGAGTTGGGCCAAGCAAAGAGGGTGTTCACAGTTGAGGGAACAGCACACACAGGGGTGCAGAGGCTGGGCAGGGGCACAGATAGCAGTGCAGCCACTGCTGCTGGCTTCCCTGATAGGCGAGGTGCATGCGACCTCCCAGTGAAGCTGGTTGGCTGGTCAGAGCCAGGTGCCCTAAGGATCCTGTGTGGTCATCCCTGCTTCTCCCACAGTTGTCCCCCAAGGGTCCAGAGAGCAGATGAGGGCCATAGTGGCGAGGTACCAAACCACTGGGATGCATAGCCCGGGTCCACTTATCCCTTTCTCCGGAGTGACTGGTTTTCATCTCCCTCCAGAGCCCTCCAGAACAAGGCGAGACCAAGAGCACTCAGGCGAATCCACCGTCCAAAATGCTCCCCCCCAAGCAGCCCATGTACGCCATGCCTGGCCTGGCCTCCTTCCTGACCCCCTCTGACCTGCAGGCCTTCCGCACCGGGGCCTCCCCCGCCAGCCTCGCCCGGACGCTGGGCTCCAAGTCGCTGCTGCCAGGCCTCAGCGCATCCCCACCACCGCCACCCGCCTTCCCACTCAGCCCCCAGCTGCACCAGCAGCTGCCACTGCCCCCCCATGCACAGGGCGCCCTCCTCAGCCCACCTGTCAGCATGTCCCCGGCCCCCCAGCCTGCTGTCCTGCCCACCCCTATGGCACTCCAGGTGCAGCTGGCAATGAGCCCCTCGCCTCCAGGCCCACAGGTAAGTGGGGCACAATGGTGATATCCCCTATGCCCCTGGGGAGAGGGAAGCTGGCTGGGGCTGCAGTACTGGCCCTGCCACTCATCCATATTACAGAACCTCTCTGAGCATCAGTTTCCACATCTCAGGGATGGGTCCAGTACATCTTACCTGTGAGACACTGGCCATAACCAACAGCCAGGTCAGGACATTTATTCCAGGGGCTCCTGTCATTCTCTGTCTACTTCAGTCTCCCAGCCTGGGGTGCCTGGGGCTCTCCCCAAGCCTTGGAGACCTCACCCCCAGTGATTACTCCACAGAGACTTCTCCAAGACTGTATTAAGCCAAACAACCCTGTTTTTACAGATTGGCAAACCAAGACCCAGAAACAAAAGACCTTGGAAACAAAGTCGCTCCTTGATTTAGCTGAGGGCTGAAATTCTTTGTTTTGCTCATGTTTTGTAGTACTAGGGATGGAACCAGAGCCCTTGCACACTGGGCAAGGGCTCTGCACCCCCCAGCTCAGGTTGCATTTTTTGTAAGCTGCTTCGTTGGGAAAAAGGAGGACGCCTTGGAGGCAGAGTGGAGATTGCATGTGTCTCAGGAAGTGTCACACAGAGGTGGACGCCCTCAGACACATGAACACCCCCAGTCCAGCTCTCTGCATCTGCGGCCGTCCTCCCTGCCCCGCTCACTCTCCACTGCTTTTGCAGGACTTCCCCCATATCTCTGAGTTCCCCAGCAGCTCCGGCTCCCGCTCCCCTGGCCCGTCCAACCCCACGGGCAGTGGGGACTGGGACAGCAGCTACCCCAGCGGGGAGTGCGGCATCAGCACCTGCAGGTCAGTCCCCGGCCGGGCCCTGGTCCCATCCGTCTGCCTCTGCCCTGCCTGACCTCACAGGGAGAATGGGAACGGGGGTGCCAGGGGTGGAGAGATACATGGGAAAATGTGAGCAGACCCTGGGAGCCCTGCCAGGAGGGCTCTGAGCATCGGCAGGGGATGGCACAGGGCAAAGCAGGGCCCCAGGAGGGCTCAGACCGTGCCCAGGCCTGCTTGGGAAACTGAGGCCAGTTGTCATACTTGCTTTTTTCCCTTGCATCCTGTTTCACAAGTGCTTCCCTGTGACATTCACATAGGTCCTAGGTCTTAAACCAGGTTCCCTAGAAGCGGAGACTAAAGCAGCAAGGGTCAGGGGCCCTCAATGATGGGGGGGGGTGGGCTTGAGGGAGAAGGGGCTGAGGGTGACAGGACAGGGTAGGAAAGCTCTGGGTGATGATATGACCTCAGCTGGAGACTCGCTGTGCCTGCCCGCAGGGGACCCTGGAGCATGAATGCTGGCCTGGAGTGGGTCCCACCCAGAGGCCAGGGAGCTGACTTCTCACATGCCTGGGACAGGCAGCCATTGGCTGTGGGCTTCGTCCACCCCCGTGTCAGGGCGACTCCCAGTCAGCCATGGGCAGTTTCCTGGGGGAGACAGCTGCTTGCACAGGAGAGGAAATGTGGCCTCCAGGAGAAAGTGCCAAGCGTCTAGTCCAAGGAACCACAGCCCTTAGAAGGATCCATCACCCGCTGCCTCCCAGCATCCTCCCCACACCCAGAATCCAGGGTCACATGGCTCCCTGCCGCCCCCCCCACTAAATGCCCCTCCTCCAGTCCCCACTGCCCAGGCCATGCCAGCTCCAAAGCAGAATGGCCCTTGCTTTCAGGCAGCAGAAGAGGAAGAGCAGAATGGAGGAGGCACCCTTACTCCCTAGCTTGCCCCCCATTCCCTTGGGGAGGACAAGCCCACTACCCTACCTGCGGACAGCAGACCCCCGCTGCAGCCACCCAGGCAATATCACCAAGGCAGTACTGTGACATTCGGTGGACAGTGGCTATCTCTGCCACCAGGCAGGCTGCTCTGGCCCCAGCCTTCAGCCTTCTGGCACAGGCTCCTCGCTCCGCCATGCTGCCAGTGCTCCTGGACCTGAGGCGAATGCCACAAACACCCCATTTTTGACATGCCTGGGGAAAATCCACATGGACAGGCACAATCAGTTCACCAGGACCCCTTCCCAGAGCCCAAGCAGGTGCAGCCCCTCTTGTCCAGCCCTCTTTCCTTACCACAGCTTCCCCTCCCAGGGGTTGGGACACTAGGCACAGGGAGCGCCCCAGGACATCCCAGAATGTCCCAGCTTCCCCAGGCTGGCCCTTTGCACCTAGCAGGGGTGTAGGGCCACAGCAGTTGCCATTCTAAAATGAACAGTATCGCCTGCCTGTGATTTACTTGACACAGTTCGAAGCAGTAAGGTTGGAATGGCTCTGGCGGAGGACAGTTACAGCTGCCCTTCCCTGGGTTCCCTTTGCAGGGGACAATCAGGATGTCTCAGCTGCCGTCCCTCATCCAGCCCGAGAGGCCCTGACGGGGTGAGGGGTGAAGGTCCCAAACGCAGGGGCCTCGGTGGGCTCCACAGGCCCTGACACCCTCCTCTCTCCCACAGCCTGCTCCCCAGAGACAAATCGCTCTACCTCACCTAATCCACCTCCCTCTGCTCCCTGAGCCTCTCTGGACGGGCGCCACTCAAAGCCTGAAGGGCTGACCAGGGGAGAGAGGCCATAGCAGGAGGCAGGGTGACCGACCAGTGAGAACAGTGACTCATCAGCAGCCCAGGGCTGTCTCGCCCTCCCACCACACTCTCCAGAGGCCGCCCAGCACCCGCCAGCCCAAAGAACCCGCAGGAAAACTCCGCCCGCTCGCCTGCTTGCTCCAGGGTAGCCGCGGACCCTACTCCTCGCCCGCACAAAACTCCCTCTGTCTGGACATCGGGCCCAGCTCAGTGAGCCCTGGAGGGGTCGTTTCCCGACAGAAACCCACCCCAGCTGCTTGGCCAGGGCTTGCAAATACGGTTTTCCAGCGTGCACACAACCCGAAACCTGCGAACCGTGGGCGCCGTGTAAATAGTTGACTAAGTGTTTTAGAACTGTGCTGAAGACATCTGTAAGATTATTTTGTTGGGGGGTGGGAGTAGTTTCCTTTAAGGTTAAAAAGCATTTTATATGACCCTTAGCACATTTTTTTAAGTTTTATCTTAAGGGAGACCTGCACAAGCAGCTGTCAAACCGCTTCTTCATCTGCACAGCGAGAACCGGACAGTTTACAGCCACACTCGGAGGCGTTGCTCTTTATTATTATTATTTTTTAAAACCATGGTGTCCATCTATTTAAAATTGCCAGCAATGACTTTTGTCTATTTATGAAGCAAACTGGAGAACAGAGTTGCAGTTTATCCTAACGTGTGCGTGGTTTGGGGTTTGGTTCTTGACGTTCTTTGCAGCTGTTTCCTGGCCCAGCGATTGTCTGTCTTGGTGCCCAGTGCTTCTCTCAGATCTCTTTATAATAAAATGTCCTGAAAAGTTGTGAACAAGTCTGGATCTTCTTGTGTTCTGTAAGCCAGGCCAGGGCTCCTGTGGTGGCACGTGGTGGTGGCTTTTGCCAGGGGACAGAGCTCCTCGTGAGGACAGACTCAGGTCAAAGCCCTCCCTGCCACTCGCCGCCCCATGCGGGCCTGTCAGTGGGTGATGGGCCTCCGTCGCCTTTGTGTTGTCATCTACAGAATGGAGACAGAAAACTGAACACTGTTCGTGGCACGACCAGAATTTTTATAACACTTCAGTGTGGAGCTGGGAATGTAGCTCAGTGCAGAGCACTTGTGTAGCGTTCATGAGGTCCTGGATTCAATCCCTAACACTTAAGAAACAAAAGACTGGAGTGAAATAGAACTGCTGACACAATTGGAAATCTGGTGTGATGTTTGGGGGCGCAGACAGTGAGCTAATAATGATACGGAAAGCTGGGCGTGGTGGCACATCTGAAATCCTAGCACCCAGGAAGCTGAGGCAGCAGGATCGCTGAGAGTTTGAGGCCAGCCTGGGCTGCATAGCAAGACCCTGTCTCAAGCCACAAAAAAAAAAGTAATAATGATGCAGACCCGCAGGGTGCTCATGATGATAAAAAGGTTATGGGCAACTTGGGGTTGGGGACAACCAGAAGCAAGTGACAGGCATGAGCACCACTTCAGTAGTCCCTCTGGCTGGGACCTATAAGCTGGTGGAGGTGAATGGTGTGAGCCGAAGGGCAGTGGGATTTCTTCAAACCTGAATGCAGGAAGCATCCTAGACCACGGACTCCTTACACCCAATTCTCCAGAAGATATTAGGTGGCTGTAGTTTTTTAAAAATAGAAAGAAAAAGTAATAATTATGTGACTACTTTCACTATCTGGAGAAGTAACAATTGCCTGGCAGGGAGAAGTCATTGAGAGGGTGCAGCTGTCCTTTGGAGGTGGGGCAGAGGAGTCCCCCACATGTACGATGGCTCTCAGGGCCTCTCGGCTCTGATCTGACAGCCCACTCCTTGAACACGATGGCCTGGGAGTGGGGCACAGCCGTGTGCCTCACTGGAGGGCATATTGTAATCCACTTTGGAAAAAGAAAAAAAAACCCAAACAAACAAAAACAGCATGCCGTCACAGCAGCAGAAGCACTGCAATGTGGAGCATAAATATTTCATGTGGTTACAATTTCCTGTGCTTTGCGGAGCTTGTCAGTAGCACGATGATGGCTTAGACTGTTTCACATTCCACTCTTGCTTTTACAGCGGCGAGAGCAGCATCACAGGACCCACGCAGACACCCTCAAACATTAAGAATGTGGGGCCCCCAGCCTCTTTCCAATCGGAGATCCTGCCACCTGCCACCGCCTCATTGCTGTGCCAGGTGCTCGGGGTCACTTGGAAGGGTCCATGTATCTATCCAGCCTGGGGTGCCCAGACCCCTGAGGGGACCCACACACACACAGTCTAAGTAGCTGGCTGCACATGTCAAGGGGCCGTCACACGGGTGTGAACTACAGCCCCAGAGAACGGGAATACACAGCTGATACACAAGGGTCCATGAAGTAGACCCAACTCTTTCTGTGTGGCTATCATCACGAAATGCCACAGGCCAGAGCTGATAAACAGCGAAACTCTGCTTCTCACAGTGCTAGAGGCTACCAAGACCAAGCTCAAGTAGGGGGAGATTCCATGTCTGCCAAGAATTCATAGACATCATTCTTGCTGTGTCCTCATGCAGTAGAGTGTGAAAGAGCTCCTGGGTCACTTGTATAAGGCCAGGAATCCCAACAAAGAGGGCTCTATTCTCATGACCGAATTGTCTTCCAAGACCCCACCTCCAATATCCCATCCCATTGTGGATTAGGATCTCAGCATATGAATGGGAGGGGTCCCTGTTAGGAGTCCAGGCCCCACCCCACAGAGCTACCCACAGATGAGGACCAAACGATAGCAAAGCCCCTTCTACCGTACTGTCCCTCCGTGGGATCAGACGGGAGCAGGTCTCCAGTGACTCGGTCTTCCTTTAGCCCTCCCTCTGCCTGCCCCACCCCCTTCATTCTTCTATGTATTCACATGTAGCATATGTGACTGTGAGGTCCACATTGGGATGTGTACATTTCTGTGTTCATAGTGTGCATATCTGTGCTCGGTGTACACAGATCTATGTACACATGCCACACAAACACACAATTGATAGCACCCGAATGCACCCCACAAACCACATGCACACAATGCTCAGGCACACACAGGCTGTGCAATAGCAACTACATGCATGTGAACATGTGTGCATGCACAGCGTATGCGTGCACACTGCTTTTAGACATGCAAGGCCACTGTATAAACACATCACATATACAAACGTCCCACGTACACATACTTGCATCTTGCACACACACCCATCAGTGCACACACAAGCCATAGCTGTGCGTACTGGTGTGTAGCCCATGCATGTACACGCCTCAGTTAGCATGGAAATTTCAGTTCTTGAGAGCCTGAAAAAGCTCACATGCAAAAAAGATCTGATATGCTATTGTAATAGATTCAGGGTTTTTTTTTCTAATTGCTCAACACCTCAGTTATTACTCAGCTTTGCTTTGCAAATTGCCCCAAACTAATAACCTGAAACCCACCAGACGCTGGCAGGTAGTCATTCCGAGAATGACAGGCAGTACGCAGTGGTTAAGGGTGAGAGCTTTGGACACATCCTGCCTCAGAGAATGTGGACCCTACAAAGTATATGACCTTGGGCAAGATTCAGCCCCTCTGTCTCCTCATACACTGCTTAGGGATCACAGTCTCCTCTTCAAAGGGTCAAGTAACAGTGTCACAGTAACAATGAGTATATGTCAAGTGCTTAGAAGAGCACTATATGACTATTATTACAGAATTTGATCTCCACACCAGAAGGTCAAGTTTCCAGCACTGCATTCCTTGCAAAATGTGCAGGCCACACTGTCACACCAACTCCTGCATCTCAGTGGCTTCCCCAGTAGAAGTTTGTTCCCGGCTGGCTCTGGTGTGTTCAGCCAACCCTCCATCAAGCCTCCAAGAACAAGTGGGGCCCCAGAGTTCTGCTGTCTAGTGGCTCTGTCACCCTTCAGGCTGTGAAGACACCCCCCTGCCCCTCCCATAGCCAACCAGGCAGAGAACCGCGCAGGAGGCAGGGAACCAAGGCCCAGAGGTGGCTCACATCAGCATTTCCCACCTTCTGATGGTGGGGGCAGCCCACAGGGCTGGGTGATGGAAGCTTCAAGAGGAAGTGTGGCCAGAGGAGAGAGCAAACTGGTGCACCTCAAAGCAAATGCTGCTGCTGTATATTATGCAACACATTTTCAGATGAAGAACATGCTGGCTAGAGAGGTCAAGGGACTTACTGGAAGTCACATTGCTTACACAGAGCTAAGAATTAAAATGACATCTGTCAGACCCCAAATCTAGCCTCTGTCCATGTTTCTTACACTTGTGCCTAAGAAGCCATACCCACTCAGGCCGAGTTCTCAGCCGCTAAAGCTATGGGATTTGACTCACAAAAGCCCAGATCTTTCCTTTGAACAAAACTCCATGGGCTTCAGTCGCAAGCCTTCAACAGATGAAGGTCCCAAGAGGAGAACAGCTCCTCCTAGAGGCTCCTAGAGGCTGTGCACAAAGCCGGCAGCAGTATCCAAGCACCGTAGTGCATGCCTGTAATCTTAGCAGTTAGGGAGGAAGCGAGGACTACAAGTACAAGCTCAGTTTGGGCAACTTAGCAAGACCTTGTCTCAATAAATAAATGTAAAAATGGCCAGACGTGATGGTGTACGCCTGTAATCGCAGCACTAAGGAGGCTGAGGCAGGAGGATCACTGTGAGTTTGAGGCCAGCCTAGACTATATAGTGATCTCAAGGCCGCCTAAACTACACAGCAACACTTTGTTTAGGAAACAAAAGAGAGGGGGGTGGGGTGTACTCAATGGTAAAGTGCCCTGGGTTCAGTCCCCAGTAGCACAAAAAAAGTGTGGGAAGCGTGACATTGGGGAAGAATTTTTTCCAACCCTGTTGCATTTTTTTCCCCTAAGTTTTAACATGTGTGAGGGCATGTGTGAATTATTAGACATATTTTTTTTCTATAAAATGGTTTCCATCCTGATAAAGAGGACCCGATGAGCTGTTACTATCTTTCAAACGAAGGAAAAAGAAAACCTTCAAGTGTAAGCAGTTAGGAAAGGATGGCTGATTTACAGTGTTAATTCCAGCAAGGCAAGACCAGAGAGGCTTTATGCACATTGGAGATCGCACAGTTCTGGGGAAGAAGCAGAGACCGTCGGGGGCTGCAGGGCCAACTTTCCGCTTCCTGCCTGGGACACCTGCAACAGTTTCTCCTTGGAGATTTCATTTCCTCCCATGAAATACAGTGATGGTGATAGCTACAGCTTGGCCCAGTGTTTCAATGGGGAAACAGTGGGACAACCGGATCAATATTGTCTGCCCAGCTTTCTCTAGACCTTGCTTTCCTCACAGGCTAAATGGGCACACGATGACACAATTCCCGGAAGAGTAGTTTAGATTGCAAAGGGTGGTAGGTGTGGAGGCGTCTGGCTCAGAACAACTCATATTTTTGTTATCTATTAGGCAGTTGTTTTTTTTTTAAAGAACCAGGGTTGAAAATCAGAGTCTGGTGTGCCTCTTCGTCTCTGTGTGGCCTCCGTTTCACTTTGCAGGCAAACAGAGCTGCACTTTTGCCTTCCCCTGCTGAGTTGCCCCCCCCCCAACTTCCAGAAGGTTGGCCACCCACTGCCCACCTGCCTGCCTCTTCCACCCTCTATACTCTTGGTGGAGAAAGCCTGCCCCCCAGAGGTACCTGTTAGATAAAAACATAAGCTCATTGGCATTAGTTCAACAAACACTTCATGGGACCAGGCGAGACCTGCCCCCTTTGACTCACTGTTAAAGTAAGAAATAAACATTAACCAAGGACTCTTCAAATACATAAAGACTTCCAGTCATGATGCTCAGAAGGGCCAAACACAACTGCTGGGAGTAGGAAACAGGAGGTCTAGTAAGTTGGGAGAACATAGGGAGGTAAGGCTTCTCTTTCCAGGCAGGTCACAGTTGTCACCTGAAGCTTCCTTCTGTTGATATTAAGCATAGTCCTTTACTTTCTCTCCTCTATGTCTGGGTCCATCTATGCCTCTTTCTTGCTTTGCTTTTTTGTTGTGTTGGAGCACATTCTCCAGTAGCTTTCTAAGACAGGGATTGTGGAGAACATACATGCAGCTCCGCACATGTTTACATCCTGCCTCAGGCTGGTAGATGGCTTCGCTGAATAAAGCATTTTGGGCTGACGGTAACTCTGTGAATGTCAAAGGCACTACTTCACTGTCTTCTAGTTTCCAGAATGGCTGTTGAAGAGATGAGTGCTATTCTGCCACCTATTTCTTTGTAAGTTGCTCATTTTCCCCAGTAGTACCTTTTGGCTCATCACTATGTCTTAAAGTCACACAGTAACATACATGTAGGTAGGTCTTCTCTCATTGTGTGTCACCACTGGGCCCTTCCCATCAGAAGATGTGACGTTGCCTCTCCTTTCCAACTGCGTCTGTCTTATTCCAAGACAATCTTTCAGAATTTAGAAACCAAAATGTATCTTCTTTACACTCTGTGGTGGTGCTCCTCACTAGGTATTTTGTTCCATGGGGAACGAAGCCTGTTAGTGAACTCCTCTGCACTTGAGTCTACACTGAGGGGAGTGGGAAGGCAGCGTCTCAGCTCTTCCTGCTGGCTCTAGGCCATAGGCTTCACCCTCCACCCTGCCCAGCACACCTGGGATGAAGACCGTGGGTGTGCCAGGGCTGCCATCAGGAACACCACAGGCTGTGGGCTCCGACAACAGAGGCTTATTTACTCACAGTCCTGGGGGCTGGAAGTTCAAGACCAAGGTGCTGGCCAGGTTGGTTCCTTCTAGGCCTCTCTCCATGGCTTGCAGGTGGCACCTTCTCATCATGTCCTTACATGGTTTTTCCCTCAATACTCACACTCCCTGGTGTCTCTCTGTGTCTTCAAATTTCCTCTAATGAGGAAACCAAGCAGACTGGATCTGGATCCATCTGTTTAACCTAACAAGCTCACTAAAGGCCTTATGTCCAAACGCAGCTATGCATTCTGAGGTCCTGGGAATTAGGGTTTCAACATGTGGGTTTGGAGGAACACAATTAGATCCATACCACATGGGGTACACCGGAATGATCAGAAATATGTGGATCAGTCCAGTCACTGGGTTGCAGGCCAGGCAAAAGGGAACAGACACAAATCAGGAAGGACAGACCCAGTGTGGCTCATACCGTCCCTGATGCCCACTCTGGGAGGCAGCTGTGAAACAGAACGTGCCACCCTCACCTCCAGCTCCTCACTGGTCCTCCAGGGAACACATGCATCTTGCCAAGTGCTATGCACATGCTGCTGGAGCAGAAATAACAGCGGTGGGTCAGGTGTAGACACTGCAGGACAAGGCCGCTGCCCCACAGCTCTAGCACGACAATGGGCCACCCCTCAAATCCCACATGCTTTCCCACATGCCTTCCTGAGTCTCCAAACTTCCCTTGGCAGTTTTCCCTAGATCCATTGACGATAAGCCATGAACTGTTATTAATATAAATGGAGTCAAGAAACTAAGCACAAATGGAACTGCAGATTCAGATGGCCTCAGAGTCAGGCAGGTAGCATGAACAAAGGAAGGAGACAGGATAGTATTCAAGAGGAGGAGGGGAGGACGGACTGTGGAAAGTGGTTGCCCTACCAAAAAGCATTTAAATGCTGCGCGTTTTACAACGCCCTCCTAGCACACCCCGCATGCGTGCCACCCAAACGCAGCCACCATGCACCCCGCTTGTGCCCCTCATTGAGCCAATGGCTAAGGGTGGGCTGTGGAATAGAAACACAGATGCGGTTTCCACGCTCAGCTTGTCTGGGTAACACAGTCTTGTCTCAGACCCTAGAGCGGTTGTGGGGAAGGTATGAAATAAAGCATGCAACGTGCTTAGGGCAGGTCCAAAAACATAATAAGTGCTTAAAATGAATAGTAGCTTTTACTATTGGGTTGAATCAGAAAATAATGATGGTGATTATTTAAAAAACAACAAAAATGCCCTCTTCCAGAACATTTATGATAGCATTCATTGTGGAGCGCCAGCGCGTCTTAGTGGTCAAAACTGAGAACTGCAGGACAGGGTAACCAAGGCTAGTAAACCAGTTGTCATAAGCAAGCAACGCTGGACATTCACTTTCACCTGCACCCTTGGCTTCCGTGTTGAACTCTACCAACCATTACAGCCCCATGGAGCAGCTCCATAATTCAATGACTATACAACACCACCAGCATGTGGTACCCTTTGTACACACTGGCTACGTACAGGCTTTGTACACTCCTGGCACTACCCTAGCACGCTCACCGGCTCAGAGCAGCCCAGCCCTACTCTGCCAACGTCTTGCTCTCCTGCCAACAGGAGAAACAGGTGGGCACTCAGTTGTTACTATTTACTTATTTAGTACTGGGGACTGAACCTCGTGTCCGTGGCGTCACACTGAAGTATCTCTGGCGCCCACGCACGCACCCCCTACTCCTCCACCTTCGCTCCACCTTGAACTCATCTCATTATGTCACTTAGTTGCCCAGGCTGGGGTTGAACTCGTCTGACCCTCCTGCCTCAGACTCCCAGAGTGCTGGGATTGCAGGTGTGCACCACCGCGGGGTTTTGTCTTTTTTGCACCCTCCCACCATTGGGTAGCAGTAGGGAGCAGTCACACTGGATTGGAGTCCCTGATCAGAAAGATCTTCCGTGGGTGCTGGGAATTTCACTGGCACAAACTCTTTCCTCAGGTGATGCATTGCTCTACTTGGACTTCACTTTTAAATCAAAAGTGCCCTGGAAGGCTGACTTATCCTAAGGAGCAAGTGAGGATGAATTTGTCTTGTTTCCTCCCTGGATAGGAGGGGCCTGGGTCACTCAGGCTGGAGGACATTCTGTTGTTATCACCCCCATCCCGCTCCCCCTGCACCCGCACACCTCTGCCCTGCTGCTTCTTGTTGTTGGACTCCAGCATCCTTAAAGGCCACGAGATGGTGAGGGGCCCACAAAGTAAGGGCTGCCCAGGAAGCACTGGTATTCTAAACAGTTCCCTATCACCCTGAGGAAGTCCGGAGTCACCATCCCATCCCCCTAGGGAAGAGTCACTGCTCTTTAAGAATGGCCGCTTTGTACCAACTTGCTTCCCCATTTGTTCCTAATGTAATCAATTTTACCTCAACTATTAATCTTATTGGCTAACCATAGTTCTGTCCCACCTTAGGGCCACCTTGTGAGTTCCCAGTTTTGCCCACCTTGAACCTGTCTCACTCCATGATTTTACTCTATAAAAGCCCATAGAAAAGAAAGAGTCTTTGGCAACTCACACAGGACCCCTTCTGTCTGTCTCTCAATAAGCTTTCTTTCTCTAAAGAAATATATTCTACTCTTAACCTCCCTTGTTCCTAAAATTCATTCTTCAATTTTAGAGAACATGAACTTGTACCAGACATAGTAGGTTGGGAGTTTCATTCCCCTATGTCATTGCTACTGAGATACATCCCTAGCCTTTTAATATTTTATTTTGAGACAGTTTCACTAAGCTGCCCAACTATGACTCAAACTTATGATCCTCCTGCCTCAGCTTCCCTCAGTGCTGGGATTACAAGCATGCACTATAGTGCCCAGCTTGGACTGATGAATTTTGACAAATGCATCTATCACCACCATCCCAGTCAAGATACACAGCATTCCCATCACACAGGAGAAATTCCCCAACACCCCTTCCAACCTAACCCTAATCCTACTACCCCAAGCAGCAACAGTGCTGCTTTTCTGTCACCCTGGTTTAGCCTTTTCTAGAATTAATTTCATATAAACAGAAGCATCAGTAGGTATTATTTATCTGCTTCTTCCACGTGATGCAATGGGCTTTAAATTAATCCGTTTTTCTGCCTGAGAATCTATAATTTGTCCCTCATTATTCCTGAGTAGGACTCCACTGGAAGGGATGGAGCACAGTTTGCTGATAGTCATATGTGCTGTTTCTGGTTTTTGGCAACAGTGCCCAAAGCTGTGATGAACATTTTTGCACAAGTCTCTCTGGACATATGTTTTCATTTATTTTGGGTAAATACGTGGGAGTGAAAATACTGGATCATAGGGTGGATATATGTTTAACTTCAGGAAAAACCGCCAAACTGCCTTCCAAAGCAGGGTGCGACAATCTGGCCAACTAATTTTAACTACTCATCTGATAAGCCAGAACCAACTACCGACTGACCTGCTCCCAGACAAATACCATGTGATTAATTAGCTGGGTTTCTGAGGCCTGGAGTGGCTCCCAGAGACAGGCTTGATGCTGAGCAGAAGCCAAAGTTTGGGAAGGTTGCCTGGTGGACTGGCCAGCCGCCCGGCCTCCTGCTCCAGCTCCCCATGTTGGCTTCCAAGGCCAAAGAACTGAGGGGCCAGGCCCCAGCCCCCTGATGAAGGAAAAATTCTTAGATGTCCTGAACTTAACAAGGGCAATTAAATCAGTGAACAGCTGTGGGGGGGGGGGCAACAAAAACACTATATAATACCTTGAGCCTTTGATTTAAATCCCACCGAGTCTGGCCACCAGGGCAGCCCAAAACTTTCCAGACTGCTAACCCTGCCCATGCTGATAGTCACCCTCCTAATCCCAGAGTCTCCCTGCTCTGCATTATCCTGCTCCTCTTCGGTGTGCCCAGCTCCAGCTCGGGTTCAATGTAAACAACATGTGCTTCCCCTCCCCCAGCTTGTGAAGCCACTCTTATCTGCAGGTTCAGTGGATGCATTTCCAAGTGTTACCCAGCCCTCCTGCTGGGAGTGACAGCAATTGTTTGAGGATCTGGTCTTTTTTCTGGCTGGTATCTGTAGGAGATCAGTAAACCCTTTCATTTCAAAGACTCCACCTCTCCGACTGCTGTCTGAAATGATTCCTCAGCAAAAGGTTCCCGCAGTCCCTCACAACAGTCCCTGTGGGAAAAACATGTCCAGGGGCATGACAGAGGCTGCAAGTACCCTGGTAAGGGAGGAAGGAGAAGACAGGGGTGCTCTAGGTCCAGCCAGAGTGCAGTGCCCAGATATGGGGATGTGAAGCCCCAGGGTGCACCAGAGATCTGAGCCATGAAGTCATCTAGCCTGTCAGTAGTGCACAACCCTGTCACTAGCAGCCCAGCCCTGGCCCGATGTTGGTTATCTATGGCTGGATCGTTAGGTGCCCCCAAAACCTATGGCTTAAAAATCATTCATTGTATCCCATGAATTCTGTGGTTTGGCAGGGTGGTTCTGCTCGCCGCGGCTGGTGGGAGCTCTAGGACCACTAGAGCTGAGATGTCCAAGATTGCTTCTCTCATCTCAGGGCTCAGCTGGGATAGCAGGCGGGCACATCTAGGGTTTGATTGAGCAGCTCTCTCTCCATCTACGCAACCTGTCTGTGAGGCCAGCTTGAGCTTGCTCACAGCATGGCGGTCCAAGGGGCACTGGATCTTCCATGGTACAATGAATTGCACTGTGCTCCCCTCCCAACATTCGTGTCCACCTTGAACCTCAGAATGTGGCTTTATCTGAGACAGAATCTCTGCTGCTATGACTGGGTTAGGTGAGCCCTTGGCTGGAGTAGGATGGCCCTAAATCCAATGACTTATCAGGAGAGTAGAGGACACACAGATATACAGGAAAAAAGACCATGTGAAGAGGAGGCCACGGTGGATGTTGACAGGAGTTGAGGAATACCAAGGATGGCTGGCATCACTGAGAAGATGCCTGGAGACATATGGAGCAGACCTATTGTTTTGGTTTCTGTTTCAGTGTCCCCTCAAAGCCTAATGTGGTCAGGGAAAGTGGGCCTTTTGAAGGCAGCTGAGTCTATCATTTGTGATAGCATTTGTTATCTAGCGCTGGGATTGGTGGTGTGAGTGCTACACCCGCCGAGGGCTGGTGGCCGACATAGAATATAGTGGAGGGAAGGAGAATGCTTTTTCCCCTTTTGCCCTTTTCATTCTTATTGCTTGCAGCTGCCATGAACGGTTGCCCCTTAGCCATGCTACCCTGCCTTGGAACCAACTGAGTACGGACTGAAACCTCCAAGAAGCTAGATAAACTTTCCCTTGTTTGCTTTTGGGTGTCTCAGCAATGATAGAAAAGTAACCAACACACTCATCCTCTGGGCCTCCAGGAGGAACTGACCCTACTGATACCTTGCTTTCAGACCCAGCCTCCAGAATTGTGAGAAATCAAATTTCTGCAGTTTTAAGCCACCCGGTTGATGAGAACTTGCTACAGTGCCCCAGGACCAGTGCTGTGCCACCCACCACATTCTCCTGGCCTAGTAACACTGAATGGCCAGCTTGCATTTGGTTGGAGGTGCTTAGGGGAGGTGGCTGCTTTGATGTTGCACGATGTAAGGGAATACCTGGCCTCCAGCCACTAGATGTCAATAGCACCACCTTCAGGTACGATCAGTAAAAATATCCCGTTACAGTTTATACCAGGATTGCTGGAGTCAGGGTTTATAAGGGAAAAGATTTAAAACAGGACACATAATTTTTAGGATTGTTTTATAATATTCACCTCAAGAATCAAATGCAAAAGAGCATCCACCCACTAGAGACCTAAAGAATCCAGCTTAAGGCCTGGACCTCACGGCAATGTCCTACATGAGTTCAGCTGAAGGCCTAGAGCCCATGGCAATGTCCTCCGCAAGTCTAGATGGAGGCCTAGAGCCCACAATGTCGCATGGGAGTCTGTATCAAGCATCTGTACTGGGAAGGCCCAAAGGTCGGTGGTGAAGGCTAGAAAGTCTGAGCCAGTGGGATGAAGGATGTATACCAGCAGGCTGAGGGATCTGCACTGGAGCCAGGAAGTGATGCTCAAGGTAAGGGCCAGAGCTCCTCCAAGAGAACCGCAGCCACCCTCAGCAACAGTGAAGACCCGAGCTCCTCCAATGATGAGACCAGCCAAGTCCATCTCAGGAAAGCCAATGGGACAAGCTTCTCCAAGAGAATCAACAGCACCCCATTTTCCCCTCCAGTTCTCTTTTTACGCTGTTGGAAACAATTCTCCGCTGGGCCATTCACACCCAGCACCACTCTGATTTGGGTCAGCTCAGTGTTACAAGCTGACCACTAGTTAATCCCCAAGGACGTTCCCCCAAAGCCTCATGCTCTCAGAGGTGAAGTTTGTGGAATACGATTGGATTATAGGGAACATAGCCAGGAATATGGCTTGGTGTTAGGAGGTAGGGTCTGGTCAGAAGAGGTGGTCACTGGGAAAGTGAGCTGGAAGTGTACCTGTCCCTACCTGGCTCCTCCCTTTGCTCTCTGCTTCCCAGTTGCCTTGCTGTGAGCAGCCTTCCTGCCCTTTGCCTGCCTGCCATGCTACTTTTTCTCTGGAGCTGACCAACCATGGACTAAAATGTGGGCCAAAATAAGCATTACTGCCATTAGGTTGCAGGTGTCAGATATTTTGTCTCAGTGGCCAGAAAAATAACTAAGACACCCAGAGATTCCAACCCCATATTCCCATCCCCAACCCCAGGGGTAGACAGGTGTTTGGTTAAAGGAAGTCATGGGACCAGCCTGGATTTCAGGGGAAGAGACCACAGAAGCTTGTAGGTACCAGGCAGTTCACTAAGGACTGCTAAGGATGTGGACCACTTCGGATGACCTCCAGCTTCTCTTGAGGTTTTCAGGTCCCTCCCACTGGGATCTTCCCAGGACCTGGATCCCATGGCTACATCTGAAGAACTGGGCCACCACTGGTAGAGTCAGACCTAAGTCGAGTGTCAAGTGTCAGCTGTGACTCTGGGGACCTTTGCACATTTGCTGGGAACACGAGTGGGAGATTTCAAACCACCACACAACTCCCCACATCACATGAGAGAAGCGGGGAAATGGTTTGAAGCCCCAAGGTTTGCCCTGGAGTCAGGGCAGGCAAGACATGAATGTATGAGTACCCAGGTTGGGCACTGAAATAAAAAACAAACAAAATAAAAGGATGCTTCATCTAAAGACAACATGGGCAACATATACTAACCCATGTGAGTGGCACGATGTAGATTCTCAGACTCCCACCTGAGTCCCAGAGCAGCACAGTAAGGCCTTTATCCCACGGTGGCCCCTCCCACTCCCCCAGTCTGAGGGACCTTGGGCACTTCCAGGACCAGGGAGCTGCAGAGCACACAGCTGTGGGACCAGCAGCTCTGAGGCCACTTCCAACCTCAGCACCCTCATTCGAATAGCGGGCCTCATGGTGGTTTTTATTTATCCTGGCTTGTTGGGAGGAGTTGTGATTTGAATCCACTAAAAGATGTTGGGTTGGAAACTTAATGTCCTGATTCCTATGGTAATGGAGTGAAGGTGGGGTTTGAGAGGGAATTAGGGAATTATTACGTGAAATCATGAGGGCCTTCATGTTGGTATTAGTGGCCTTGTACGAGGGAGGCAGGAGTACAGTGCAGTGCTAGGGTGTTGCTTAGCATGAACGAGGTCCTGGGTTGGGTCCCCAGCACCATAACAAAACAAAAGTGAGAAGAGGCAGAGAGACCTGGGCTGACACACATTCACTGTGCCTCACCAGGAGACAGATCCTTCACTGTGTTATGAGCCCAGCACAATGTCTCGGACTTCCCAGTCTCAGAACTGTGAGCTAAACATACCTCTAATCTTTATGAAGTACCCAGACTGTGGCACTCAGGTACAGCAACAGAAAACTGAGACAGTGGGAGGGGGAAATGACAGGGTGACGCTCCCAGCACAGTGCCTGACACCTGGATGTCAGGGAAGAGCTCCATCTAGCTGGGCTGGATTCTAGTGGAAAATAGTGAGGCAGGGACCATTACCTTGCACGAAAGCATGCTTAGATCCTCTGTTTTAGCTTATTTGTATGGTTACAAGTTGAACAACCTTAATGAGAAAACATGAAATCCAAAACACTCCAAAATCTAAACCTTTTTTGAGTGCCAACGTGCCGCTCCCAAGTGGAAAATTCCACAGTTGACCTCATGTCGCAGTCAAAATGCAGATGCACAATAAAAGCATAAAATTACCTCTGGCCTATGTGGAAAAGGTGCGTATGAAATATAAATTAATTTCATGTTTAACTTGAGTCCCTTTTCCAAGATCAGAAGTGTTTTGCATTTTGGAATATTTGCATATACATAAGGATGTATGTGTATCAGGATGGATCCTAAGTCCAAACACAAATTCACTCATGTTTCTTACATAACCTAAAGGTAATTCTACATACTATTTTTAATAATTTTGTGCAGTGGGACTTTCTACTGTGGTATCGTGTCGGTAGTACACTTAGCAGCAAATGAGTCATTCCTTTCCCTTTGTTCAACTGTGAATGCCACACCACTCTGATTATCAATGCTTCCATATTCCCAAAACAGGGAAGTTGTGCGAGCACTTCCCTTCTCTCCAACCATAAACCAAACACCACCCTAAGGAGTATCCAGGCTTAAATTTAGGAGGGTGTGAAGATTGTTGATATCAGAGAAAGTGACAGCGAAGGCATCCTGGACCCGTGATGTCTGACCCTATGAAGACTAGAAGCCTTCCTTTTTGCCTTTGTAGCAAAAGACACCTGTCCTCCCACCCCACCTCCAGCTAGTATACTTTAGTTTGTTAGTTGCCCAGGTAATAGTTCTGGTTATAGTTCCTGTTGCTTTGTTTCTTAGAAATGGCTGGTCATGTCTACGGCCATACCACCCTGAACGCACCTGATCTCGTCTGATCTGGAAAGCTAAGCTGGTTATTACTTGGATGGGAGAAATGGTTGGTCACTACAATGCATTGTAAGAACCAATTCCCAGGCAAGCCATGTGGGGTCAAGGAAAAGAGAAGTCGATAGCACTTCCCGTGAGCCTACCAGCACACAGGCTGAGAATCAAGAACTCACTTCACCCCCACCCCATAAGCAACCGGCTGGTTCAGAGGACAGGCTGGGTTGAAACCAACTGAGGTACAAAAAGCAACTGAGTGCTTGTATTGTTTAGTTGACTTTGCAGGTCTGGGGCTGATGGTCTGAGCATCTATTAGGAAGATGACAGTATGTAGTATAGCAAATATGGGGGATTTCCTACTATCTTGTTTTCAAGGTTCACTATTGTTCTGTTTTGTTTTGTTCCAATTGTTTTGCTTTATTCAATGTTCCATTTTGGTTGGTTTTATTATTTTTGTTTTGTTTTGTTTTGTTTTGTTTTGCTTTGCTTTGATATTGCTGTATCTGATGGAACAGACAACTATTGTGAAGATAACAAGATATACTATGGTGGTCATTGTTGTTTTCCTGTTATCCTGCTTTGAAGTTCTGTACCAATTTCAATGCTTTTATTCTGTTTTGTTGGGTTTTATTACCTTTAAAATAAAAAAAGAAAGAAAGAAAGATTGTTCCCCAGCCAAAGGTCTGTGAATCAAATGAAAAAAAAAAAAAAAAACCAACCCCCAATTGACAAGCCATTCTGCCTCTGTACTTCCTGTTTGCTTATCCCATATAAGCCTTAGACACCAGAGATCAGGGCCTGGCTTGAGGAACAACTGATTCCTAGTTAGTGCCCATCTGATGTTAAATAAATCCGCCTCCAAGTCCTGGGCATCGTTTCAGTGTTTCTGCTTGCTGTTGCACCTTCATCCTCTTTTTCCCTTCACCCTTCTCTCTGTTCGTGCCACCATCCCATGATCTTCAACAAGTGTAGCTATTTACTAGACACTATAAGGTATATGCGTGGCAATTCTTTCCTCGTTGTACACAAGAACCTAGACTATTTTTTGGCTCACTCAACTGTAGCATCAGTGCTGAAAGTTTTGGGTGATTTGGGCTACTTAGATTAAGAGATGTTCATTCTATATATTTTAAAAACCTGTGGGTCAAACAACTTCTGTTTCTTCTGAAATATCTTAGGCAAATGAACAGTGCAAAACAGAATTTGACTATTGGCTGAGCAGTCTCCACTAATCTCAGCCACACCTCAGTTGAATCTCTGCACAGAACACAGTTAGAATGGAAGTTCCCCTGTGTGCCTTTCTGCCCAGGCCCCCTCCTTCTCTTTAGGTAGCCAATGACCTGAGTTTACTTATTGTTTCCATTTCCTGTTAAAAAAAATTTATCACAAATGTAAATATGCAAAACTGGTAGGTACTACTTCTTTGCATGTCTAAAATTTTACATTAATTTCTCGTACTAAAAACATTCTCTACACACAAGTTTTTGAGATATATAATTTGTTGTATCTATTAATTTTGTTTTTGTTTTTGCTGGTCCTCAACGACTTTGTGCCCAAACCTCTGGTCCCTCTGCTAGGAATAAAGAGCTTAGTAATAATAACATTGATAACATTGATAATAATAACATTGACAACTAACTCTGAGTGTTTATCACACTCCGGACCCTTCTTATGTACAAGGATGATTTCATTTAATTTGGTATCTGAAGCAGGGAAGTACTATGGTTTGGATCCAGTTGAGTGTGGTCTCCCGAAGGTTTGCAGGCTGGAGATTTGGTCCCCAATGTGGCCTAGTTGAGGTGATGGACGCTTTAAAAGGTGAGGCCCAGTGGAAAGTGTTGGGGACATCATACTTGGCAGACATACATTTCTTATGAGACCCCAGTCAGTTCTGGGTTGACATAAAAGAGTAGGCCTGACCCCTGAGTCCTCTGGCTTCATTTCACCATTTCTAGTATTTTCTGGTTGAATGGACAGGACTCCCTGATTTTAAAGTTTCAGCTCCCCAAAACTGTTAGTAAAATATCTCAAGTATTTTTACTATGCAATAGAGAAAACCTGAGGTCAGCCATTGCTTGGTGTTTTATACAGCTTATGGAAATAGCCCTAATTTTGTTCATGCTTCTGGCAATGATTCCGTGTTTGGCCATAGGACTTGCTCTGGCCAGTGGAACAGTGGCAAATGTGATACAATCAGTCTTAGAAGTACTTACCATCAGAGCTTGCTCTCTCCCTGTCTTTGGAACCCTATTGCTATGAGTGAGGTCACTTCGCAGAGAAGAGGAAGGCATTCCAGCTGATATCAGGAAGCACCTGCCCCTCCAGCAGCTGACTTCAGACATGAGCAGGCTCCTGTGGCGCTGCGCCAGCTTGACCTAAACCGCTAACTGTCCAGCTGTGCCTAACCCAAACTACCACCAGAACTGTGAGCCCAATAAAGAGCCACTGCGCTGTTGCAAAGTTCAGGTGACTGCATCACTGATAGACCTAGACAGTTCATGGCTCCCTGTCACTGCCTCGTATTTGCAAATTTGACTTTGTCTCTTATTACTTAACCAGAAAACACTATCCTTATGCAAGAACCACAACCCACAATATGCAGGCTCTGCTCTGGAAAAATCAAATGATGTCCAAAATTTGCCAGACTTGAAAAGCGCTCACACATACTATGAACGCAAAACTCATGACTCGATGACCGTGATCCTCACCAAGGAACACCTTCTGGAGGAAGGTGAACCCCTCAATCAGTAGGCTCTTTCCTAGAAAATCAAAGGCCACACATAAGTGTGTTGGGGCAACCTTGACTCCACATTGAACGCTCCCAGATTCCGCCCTATACACTGCTTCCTTTGGCTGGTTCTAACTTGGATCCTCTGCCTGTAGTAAGCATGGCTTGCTCATTACTATAATGAAATACTTGAGGCAGTTAACTTTATAAAGGCCACAGTATTGAAGGCTGAGAGTCAAAGACCATGTGGCCTCATAAAGGTCTTTGGTGAGGACCTGATGGTGGAAGGCATCAAGGAAAAAGCACATGTAGGAGGTGGGGGATGGGGCATAATGTCACACAGGAATGTCAGAGAGCCATCCCAGGCCAAGCTTGAGCTCAAGGGCTCCCTCAGAGCTGCTTTAATCCTTTAGAAGAGGCTACAGCCAAGCGGTGTCCTGAACCATAAGGGCGTGCCCAACTCCGGCCAACCTTACCTGACCGGGCACCTCCAGTCGTAGCCCAGGAAGTGGTCTTCTCAAGCTTTCAGATGATTCCAACTCAGCCCTCCCAGGCTGCCTCAGGCTCACCAGTCTGCAGTTCAGGCACCGCCCTCCTGCAGAGCAGTGCAATTCCCTTTGCCCCTCCAGGGTTCCCCAAGACCATCCTCCTTTCTGAAGATCCAGGGATCATTCTAGAATTGGGAAAACACCTTCACCACCCAGGGTCTACCTTATTTTATTGTCACAACTGCACTGCCTGGCCCAGTGTGCCATGGGGCAAGGATTCTGGTTTCCTTGATGGGAGAAGAAACAGGGGCACAGACAAGTGGAACAGTGAGTCAGCAATGGCACTGTAGCAAGAACCCTAGCTTCTGGTGACCGCCACTGAACTCAAGCCTATTGAAGGGTGGCAGGCACTGGCCCTCAACCTCTCACCATGGTCACCAGCTGTGAATGACGTCATGGGCAATGCTTTCCCCACACAAGCCAAAGAACTGTGACCCTCCACTGACCTGCAGCGTGTGCAGTGGGCAGCTCCCTTCCCTGAGGCTCCTAGAGGGTGGGGCTGGCATCTGGGTCCCTTCTGAGGCATTCTGTGACTGCAGCTAGTGCCTGACTCACGTCCACCCCTTTGGGGTTTGTGGATCCTCCATCAAAATGCAGCATGGTACGTGACAGAACTAGTGACAATACTGTGACAACTTCTCAGCTACTTTCTATAGCTGGGCTTTATATAAGCCTCAGTGTTTAACCCTCATCACCACCCCAGGAAGTGAGTAGTGTTATCATCCCATTTTATACACGAGGAAACTGAGGCTCCAAGAAGTGACGGTGCCCGAGTGAGGAGTGAAGTCCAGGGCGCTGTCACGTCAAAGGGCCGGCTCCTGCTGCCACCAAAAGTTGCTCAAAGGAGCTTCTGGAGGTCAGCTTTAGAAACAGACCACACCACGGGAATCCTGAGACTTACCTCGTGGCCTGGAGCCCCTCAAGAAGCATTATGGGAACTTCATTAGAAGCAAGGACTCGGCCAGGCAAGGCCCAGCATTCCCAGCCTCTGCAGCCCACCTTCAAAGCCCCTCGTCCTGGGCCCACAAGCAGACACAGCAGCCCAGTCTGAGCCCGTGAGCAGACGCAGGTTTATTATCGCAGACTCAGCATCCTGCACCCGCACCCCGACACCAGCCCCAGTGTAGTCCCAGTAGCTCTGGTAGCCACAGGCTGGTCCCTGACACTGGACCAGGCCCAGGAAACAAGAGCAATGACCTCAGTCAGAGCTGGGGCCTGGAGCCTGTCAGCCCTGAGCAGCTCCCACCCACACCCCACCCCTCGTTCCCTAGGAGTCCCGAAAAGCTAAACACAGATGCAGAGCCCCCTGCAGGGCATGGCTGGCTGGGATGGGAGGTCTGCAGGCTCCTCCCTGCAGAAAAGCAGTCCAGAGTTCTAGCCAACACACCAGGCCCCAGCGGGACTGGAAACAGGAAGTGTGAAGCTGAAGGGGACGGTTCCCAAGGACCGAGGAGGAAAAGGGCTGACCCCAAACACTCGGGTCCTGAGTTGCTCTACAGGGGAACCTGGGCCCCATGCCTAAACCCCTGAGGTTCATAGTAACAAAGGTGGAAGAACAGCCACTCATTCCACCTCTGCTGGGATGCCACTGCCACATCCTTCCCCAGGCCTGGAGGGGCCTGGAAGCCTTTTTCTTCCATGCTCCCAGGGACAGGCGATTCAAGCCCTCAGCCCTTACGCCACTCCTAGGGAGCCCAAGGGCCACAGGCTCAGTGTGGTGCAAACACCTTCAAGGAAGGAACATGCAAGTATCATCTTTTGCCAAACAAACTGAAAGGGCCTTATTCCTGTGCAGACTGCACCCAATTGGAGCTCAGAATTGCTCCTCTATTCCTGGGAAATGTTTTCCTTCAGCACCTGCTGGAGAGTCTGCCCCACTGCCAGGACATCTGTGCCATGTTCCCAAGTCCGCAGTGGCCCTGGTCGAGGAGAAGGCAACTCAATTCAGAGGGGCATCAGAGTCACTACAGCTTGCTGGCCCCAGGGCTGCTGCACAGTAATCCCACGCAGACAGCCTTAAATTCACCCCCCAGGTGCAGGCTCAGACACACGCAAAACAGGGGCCATTGCAACTGTACCTCACCCTCTTCCCACCCCACCTCTGTCCCTTGCTCAGCGGCTCCCTCGTGAAAGGCTCCAGGTTACAGGAATGCCTCCCTGTGCTACTGGGCCAGGAGGGACACTAACTGGATGAGTAGGGGAGGCAGAGCATTGCACGCTGGGATATTCAACTGAGTCAGTCATTTCCTCCATCCATCCAGAGCATCTGTAAGCCTGCAGCGGTGTGTGCTGGGTAAGACTGCATTGTCTGAGACATTTCAGCAACCTCTGAGCCTCCTGGGAAGCCTCAGTCCACCAGGTGGAGGATTATAGTGGGAGTGAGGTGCGAGAAGAGGGAGGGATATAATACTAATATCCTGCTTAGGTGACATCGCCTAAAACACACGAAAGCCGGGGGGGGGGGTGATGAGGGACAAAACGAGGGAGTGGATGAGGATGGGGGACAGCAGACCAGGAAACTCAGGAGACCAGGGCTCTTCCCTTGGGGCCTCCCTTGTCCCTGGAGAGAATACTCCTGGAGCATCCCCAGATACTCTATTCCTTTGGCACCCCTGACACCCAGCTTGGGCCCACGGGAGGTTCCTGAAATGCCTGTGGCATGGTGTGAGCTGGGCCTGGGGCTGCAGGTTGAGTCCCGTCCTCCTTGGTCACCTGCCTGGCATTGTAAAATGATGA
Organism: Dolichotis patagonum; assembly: GCA_004027295.1. Taxonomy (NCBI): domain Eukaryota; kingdom Metazoa; phylum Chordata; class Mammalia; order Rodentia; family Caviidae; genus Dolichotis; species Dolichotis patagonum. Next base: position 43,344 of record PVJX010002142.1, on the reverse strand, counting down.
GTCCTGGCATCCTCAGTGGAACTCCTGGCTCTGCAGAGACAGAACAGGGGCAAATGAGGAAGGGAAGAAGCTACTCTGAAGCACAACTGCTGAGCAGGGCACAGGCCTCAGGCTGGGTCTTCTCTGCACTGCAGATAGAGATGTGGCCCCCTGATGCCTGCCTGCATCTGCTTGTTTGAGAATGCTGCCCCAGGCTGGTAATTTAGCTCAGTGGTCTAAGCGCCTGCCTGGCAAGGGTGAGGTCATGAGTTTGATCGCCAGTACCACACACACACACACAAAAAAAAACAAAACGAGAATGCTGCCCCTCGGACTCCCCCCCCCACTACCATCTAGCTCACTCCTTTGCATCTTCAGGGCCTCAAAGTCATCACTGCCTACAAAAGGGTTCCCAGGTCCTCTACAAGGCCCATATTGTCAATTTACATGGTGACAGAACAGGGATTTCCCCCTCTCTAAGGTGTAAGGTGGGGCAAGAGGCCAGAAACAGGATAGTCTCACCAGCCCAGTACACTAAATCTAAATGGGGGCCTTCGGGGAAGGGCAGCAAAAACTTTTTTTTTTTTTAATTCATTCATTAATTTTTTTTTTTCTTTGCGACAGGGTCTCTCTTTGCAATCCAGGCTGGCCTTGAACTGACTATGCAGCCCAGGCTGGCCTTACACTTGTGGCAATCCTCCCGCCTCAGGCCTGAGTGCTGGGATTGCAGGTGTGCGCCACCATGCCCGGCAGCAAGAGCTATTTAGATTGCTGTGTAAACTACAGGACTTTTTGCTGCTCGCATCACAAAGCTCTGCTCTCACTGCTGGGCAGGAGTGAGCCCCAGCACAGCCAGGGGATGAATGGGTGAGTGAGTGGAGCCCCCGGCACACATCTGGTAGCAGCTGCTCCGCAGATGTCAAACCAGGGTAGTGTATGTGTGAGCAAGTGGGTGTGGGGGAGGCTGTGACTGACACCCCCATGCTCTGGGTCCCTGCTTCTGCCGGGAATGGGCTTTAATTAACAGTAAACAGGAGGCCGGGAACAGAGTAGGCCCCTCTTCCTGTCCCCAGTCCTGATGCCCTACAGGCTCCTGCCCTCCATTCCGTCCTCTGCCACACCTGGTAGACAAGGGTCAGGTCAAGAGGTGGACGAAGAGGATGGCCAGGCCGATGTTCAGCAGGATCACCATGCAGATGAGGACAGTGTTGGGGACCTGGAATAGGAGAGAGAGGCTGAGTCTGGGAGCCACTGGATACCCCATCCCAGGTTACAAGGCTAGGAAGCAGGGCAGAAACTTCTGGAAGGATCCCCTAAGAGCGGCCCCTGATTTGTTCTCTGGACAAAGACCATGAGAGCTGGAAGAATTCTTGGAAATCATTAACCTCACCTCTCAGGGTCCAGAAGCCCCAGAGTGGGCCTGGAATGCAGATCACCCTCTCTCTAGACCCCTGCCTTCTAGACTCAGTGACACTGCTTAGTTCCTCATGCTCACTAGGGTTCGCTGCTGCAGTCTCTCACTCCTGCCTTCCACGGGGAGAGGCCCCAAACCCAAGCCTCTTAGGGCCCTCCTCCAGCCCCAGGAAGCCCTCCTGACGACAGCCCAAGCCACATCCCTCAGATGGAGCAGGTGCACCCATCCTCCTCTGCTCCTGCTCCTGAGAACTCTGCAGATGGGACCCCAGGTGCCAAGGTATCAGCCGTCACGTAAGAGGGCTCTTCCCTTGTCATCTGGGCGTCCACGTCCCCTGGGATCAGGCCAAGGCCACACGGGACCGTGCCACAGCCCTATCCTGCTTCCACTGTGCTTCCCCCCCGCCAAGTTCTCCTGCTCCCCCATCCGGCCTCAGGCCCCAGACCTAGGCATCTTGTTGCGCTTCGATCTCACCTCCTCCACCTCCACCTCGGCCTCCGCCGCCAGCGCTGCCTCCTTGCGAGCCTTCTTCTTGGCCCCTGCCTTGGTCAGCCCTCGGGCCTCGGTCTTGCGGGCCTTCGCCTTGGGCTCGGCTTTGGGGACGATAGGCTTGGGCTCCAGCTTGACCGGAGTCTGGGGCGCAGATTCGGGGCTTCGGGACGTTGGGTTCTGGGCCGAAGCTGTGACCGGGGACGAGGGCGCTGAGTCGGACCCGGAGACCTCGGCGTCGCGCTCGGGCTCGTCCTCGAAGGGCGGCGGCTGGGGCGGGCCGGTGCGCACGGCGTAGCTGTGGTAGCCCTGATACAGCGCCACCTCGGACTCGTGGGACTGCGCGGGCGGCGTCTGCAGCGCCTCGATGGCCATGTGCTCAGCGGCCGGGCGCGCGGGGCTGCGGCGGCCCGCGCCCTCGGACGGCGTCACGGGCCGGCTGCCCTCGCCGCCGGGCTCGCCGTTCCAAGCGCCCGGACCCAGCAGGCCGTCCTTGGCCGCTGCGGGCCGGGGCCGCTTGGGCTGTGGGGGTGTCCCGGTCGGCGACGGGGGGCCCTGAGGCCGCGGGTTCTCGCGCTCGTGCAGCTGCGGGCTCTCGCGCGCTCGCGCCGGGGGGCCTGCGGCGCCCGCGTCCCGCGTGGGGGGCTCCAGCAGGCTCTCCGAGTTCTCCAGGATCTCCTGGAGCAGCCGGCGCTTCTGATATTCCGGACCTGCCAGGGAAAACAGGGGAGGCTGGATTCGAACCCTGGCCCCACTGCTGGATGATGCAGCATGTAACCACCCTGGGCCCCATTCATTCTGCCAGCATTCGGTGTCAAGGACTGAGCAGTTTCCTAGCATGAGCTCACTTGTTTTAATAACCCGAGGCTGGTGCTGTTTTTACAGATGGAAAGAGGGAAACCCTCATTTGTCCAGTGTCACACATCAAAAGTCGCACTATGACCTTGGTCTCTTTCAATTTCCTTGAGTAAAAACGAGCCTAATCATAGCTATTCCATATTGTTGTTAGGGTTAATGGTGGAGAAAATACGTGTAGAATGATGGCACAGTGCTGGCACAGTTACAGCCATCGCCTAATGCACGCCGGCGTGCTTCCTGGGACCAGCAGGGGGAGCACTGTGACCACGAGGGATGGGTCATCGCAGCGCAGCCACCGTGGGCGCGCTCCCTCCTGTCTTCCATCCAGTGTCCCTCTGGTCCCCTTGCTGCAGCCAAAAGAAAGTTTAGCAGACACCCATCCCACCACTCACAAACTCCCTCAATGCAAGAATACCAATCCCAGCCCCGGGGCTCCTGCCGCCCTGCTAAATGTCATTCATCCGTGGATCACGTCCCATGGGTGGCAGGTCGCCGCTTCACTCTGCGGCCTCCTTCCTCACCATTTACTCCCGCCAACCACTCTCTCCCGCCTCCGTGCCTCTGCACCTGCAGGCCGCTCCTCTTAAGTCACCCGTCCCTCTCAGTGCTACCTGATGTGGTAGTTCTCAAAGCATGGCGGCGGCAGCACCCAGGCACTGGTAGGAATATGTATCAATGAGCCACTCCAGATCCAGAAAATCAGGGACTAGTGATGGGCCCCACAAACAAGGTCAAGTTTGGGACTCACTGCCCTCATACGGCCTTCAAGATGTGGCCCAAATGGCCTTTGCCTCAACAGGTGAAGCGCTTCCCATGAGCCCCTGTGGTCCAGTCCTCAGCACACAGCACACACTGTGAGGCTTAATCATCAACTCAGTTGCTGAGAGCTTTACATGCACACACTCAATGCTCAAAAAAAAAAAAAAAAAAGGAGTGGAGTGTGTGTGGGGGTGTAGCGTAGTGGTAGAGCACTTGCCAAGCACGCTTATGGTCCTGGGTTCGATCCCCAGCACCACCCCCCTCAAAAAGGAGTAAGGACTATTCTTACACGCGTGTTATAGACCAGGAATCTGAGGCTTCCAAGGTCTCACAGTTGGTAATCAATACAATCAGGATTTGAGCCCATGTAGTCTTATGCCTCATCCCATGCTATGCTGTCTTTGTGATCCGCTCCTTCCAGATTCTGGGCCTGAAATGCACAGCCCCAGAGTGCAGCACAGTGCCTGACACACAGGCTCTGCTGGATTAACACTTGACAAACTGTGCAGAAGCAGGAAGTTCTGTTCCCCCTCATCCACCAGAGGCCTGTTTCTCTAAGTTTCACCAGTTCCGGCCCTCTGCCTTGCTCAGCATAGAGAGAAGAGCCAGGCTGGGGTGGCAGCTTCTGCTAACTCCACCACCACAATCTCAGCATGAAGGCAGGGATATGTTCCCCATGTTCCCTTGACCCTTCCTACCCTTTTTACACCACATCCCAGTCTCTAAAACTCAGAAGCATTCATGAGCTGCATCACGCATCTCCACTTTGCAGCAAGCAAAGAAAAGTGCCCAACCCTGGGACTGCCCCTTCCCACCCTGGCTGCCCTACCTGGCTGGTAGAAGTCTGGAGCCAGCTCCCTGGCCAAAGTGCGGGCAATGTTGGACTCCTGGTTGGCGGCCAGGGCAGCCTGCTCTGCTGCCTCAGCTTTGGCCTTGGCATGGCTTGTCCTGAGGAGAAAACATGGCAGGAGATTTAGGATACTGTCAGAGAACCGGCCCCCTGACCTCTCCTCCCCAACCCACAAAGAGACACCTGGGTACAGCTTTATTTCATGTAGGCCAAGGGTGGCGAGCCTACGGCACACATGCTGCAGTGGGTACTCTATTGGCACGGGAGCCAAGTCATCCCAGCAGCCCAGCATCAGATAATAGTCATTTTTCCAAAATTAAAACCTCAGTGTTCAGGTTTAATTGCTGTGTTGTCACTTTGTGATAAATAGGTGGACTTTGGGTTGCATTTGGGCACTTGGTTTCTAAAAGGTTCGCCATCACTAATCTATGCAGTCAGTGACTATCCAGCCTATGGCCCAGGCCATTGTGTATTCTTGCAACCATTTAGTCTGTTTTCTGGGCACATGGACATTTCGCAGTCTCCCCTGCATCAAGTGACTGCAGTCTGGTCCATACTTTGTGGGAAGAAATGACGCTTGCTATTTCCAACTCTGTCCACTGAAAACTTGCCCCGTTTCTGGCTGAATATAGAAACCAAGGTCCCAAAACAGGATGTTTAATCTCTTTTATGTCACAGATCTTTTTGGCAGTCTGGTGAAGCCTGTGGACCCCTTCTCAGGACAATGTTTTAAAGTACATAGAGTACATAGTGGTAAAAAGGGCTGCAGGGCTGGGGTGGTGGTACATGCCTATAATCAATTCCAGCACTCTGGAGGCCGAGGCAGGAAGATTTCCCTGAGTTTGAGGTCAGCCTGGGATACATGGTTGAAGGCCAGCCTAAACTACCTAATAAGACCCTGTCTTCAAAACCCAGACAGTTACACTGACATGTAGTTACCAAAATATTTAAAAGAATAGATCTGTAATACAATAATGTACATTCTTCCTTAACACTTTAAAGTATCTATTGCATTGACTATCGTCGTTTAAAAGTACAGATAAAGGATACTTCATTTTGATACTTCATGTTGTCATTTTGACGACAAGATCACAGATTCTGCTATGTTACCATGGTTTATTGCTTATCCCGTAACTGAAGAAAAAGCTGAATTTCAGTCTAAGATGAAAGGCAGTTTCCCTCTGAGGCAGACACATCTGGTGCCCTTCCAGGTCCCACTACTGGATAAAACTACCCAGCATCTAGCTGCCAGGGTGTTGGCTGCCACCGGGTCATTGCTACTTCAGAGAACTGCAACCAACAGAAGTCACTTTGTCCCCGAAGGTATAGTGCCACTCCCCCACCCCGTCAGCCCCACCAAAGCCTTGCTGAAACTGGCCAGTCCCCCGTTCCCAAGAGCAGCACCCCAAACATGCTCCAGAGCCTCCTGTGCCAGAAGCCAGCAAGGCAAACCTTTTAGAGCTTTCCATGATGCAGACAGCCCACTGTGGCACCTGTACCACAGCTTTGCCACCCCTGCCCTAGACTGTACCAGGTCTCCAGGTGAGACTCACCCCACTTGGCTTCTCCCCACCATCCAGTTCCTCTCATTCTCCTCTCTCTGACAACACTCCCTCCATAGATGACTGGCTGAGGGATCCCCAGCTCACGCCCTAGCTTCAAATAAAAGTTCACCGACACCCTGAATCCTATCCACAGAAGCCCCAGTGGACTCCAAGCTAATGAAGGCAGTGCAAAGAAACTGAGTCTGTGAATGAACAGAGTGAGGACCTCTCCCCTTGTCCCACATTAAATGTGACAAGGGCAAACACTGAACATCCATCATGTTAGGTACCTGAGACTTGACAGCTGTCCAGCCCAACTAGAGTTACAAAGATTATCGCAATCATCATCCTAACACCTTAGGACGCTGGTGCTGTTAGTATCCCATTTTACAGAAAAGAAAGCCAAGGCACGAACAGGTTAAATAACCTGCCAAGGTCACAGAGTGGGGAAGCGCAGGAGCTGAGATTCTGAGCACTAACTCCATGTACTTGACTGAGCACTGCTCGGGAGCATGCTTCATGCTAGGCCAGGAGCTCAAGACGGAAACCCATGCAGACAAGACAGCCCACATTGCCGAGTCAAATACAATTTAAATAAAAACCACTCAACAGAACTTGCTGAGAAGGCAAACTATAGAAGGTATTATGGTTTAGATCTAAAATGCCCCTAAAATGCCTCTCATGTATTCGGGGGTGGAGCTTTTGGAAGGCTGGATCATGGGAACTATACCCATTAGTGGGTTAATACAGTGATGAATTCATAGCTGAACATGGGTGTCAGGAGCAGGGGCCTAGTCAGAAGAGGGAGGCCACTGGGGCATGACTTAGGAAGTCCCCAGCTCCTTCCTGCCTCTCACACTGCTTCCTGGATGCCATAGTGTGAGCAGCTGTCCTCCGCCAGGCCCTTCTTCCATGCTGTTTCTTCCTTGGAGCCAACTGACTCTGGACTGGAACCATGTGCCGAATAAACCTCTCCTCTTTTAAACTGTGGGTATTATTTTGTTCCAGTGGTAAAAGAGTGACTAATACAGAAAGCGTTGGAAACACAGAACAGAAAGACATTGTATAGGGTGGCAGAGGTGGTGGATGGTTAGGGAAGGTTTCCTCGAGCATGGGACACTTAAAGTTGTGACTTGAAGAAACACATCCTTCAGACCCAGGAGAAATAGGGAAGGACAGTGAGCCAGGTAGATGGAAAAGCATGTGCAAAGGCCCTGTCATAGGCCAAGAGCATGGTGTCCTTGGAGAAATGCATCTCTGAAGATGAGTTCACTCCTCAGGGAGCGGAAATGAATGTGTCCCTTTCCCTCAGTCTCCAGCACACACTGTGTCCACAATAAAGGAAATTAATTCCCTTTAGTTCCTGCCATGCAGCAGGTGTTTTATCTGTGCTATTCTTTTAATCCTCCAAACTGCCTCGAGGTGGTTTTTAGTTCTCCCTCTGTCACAGTCAGGGAAACTGAGGCTCGGAGTGGTATCTGGCCAGGGACTGACTGTGTACCAAGGCCTTTAGGGAATTACCTTACTTAACACCCAGTTACTCCATGTTAGTACTGTCATCCCTCTTTCCAGAGGAGAAACTGCAGGCACGGGAAGATCCTAAAGAAACTGCTCCCACATAACTGGCGAGGAAGTTAACAGCATCCAAAGTCAAACTGAGGTAATCTGGGGTTAGAGTCCACACCCCGACCACGGGTCAGACTGCAAACCCAGCACCGTCTGATTCGCAAGCTGTCCTCTCCACTGCGCCACACTGCCACACTAAAGCCTGCGGAATGGAAGAACGCGCATGTGAATGCACACACACAGGCACGTGTGGACATGCACGTGGCAACACCACAGAGACGAGGACAGGCTTTGGGCTCAGCAACCTTGGCCACTAATTTGGCTCTGCCCAAGGTGGAATTAAGGTAAAGTGAGGAGGCATTGGATCAACAAATTTGGTAAACAAGATAAATCACATTTTAATGTTTATGCAAGTCCAAATTAATGTTAAAAAAATCCCTGATAAACAAACTATGAAGATATTGAGTGACTATACTGAGGATTGAACGCAGGGCATTCACAATGAACTACATTCTTCTTCTTCTTCTTCTTCTTCTTCTTCTTCTTCTTCTTCTTCTTCTTCTTCTTCTTCTCCTCCTCCTCCTCCTCCTCCTCCTCCTCCTCCTCCTCCTCCTCTTCCTCTTCCTCTTCCTCCTCTTCCTTTTTTCTTTTTGATTTTGAGAGGGGATCTTGCTAAGTCACGGTGTTCCCCAGGCTGGACTCAAACTTGCATTCCTCATGACTCACCCTCCCAGAGTGCTGGGATTACCAACAGGCATGTGCCACCACAATTGGCTAATGAAGACCACTTTGAATAAAGACTGGATTGGACCCTGCCATCCCTCCCCTACTTGCCACATCTGAGGGATTCTAGGACCTTGGGTACATGGCTTTCCCTGTTTGTGCCTCAGTTTCTTTCTCTGTAAAGTGGGGGTAATAATTCTACCCTTGCGGAGCTGCTGTCAAAATGAAATTAAGAGGCATCATGTGAATGTGTCTAACCCACTCTTGGCCCATGACAGTGATGATAATAGATAAGGGTGACGGGGGTGATGGTCAAGGAAAGGAGGTCACGTGCAACACCAGAACTGAGTGTGGTACGTGGGTATCTTTGGGCCCCATGTGGCTGCACGTGGGTACGTGTGAGACAGAGTTCTCATTTTCAGACCCACACTTCCAGGAAACTAAAGGAGGGGCATAACAAACCTTCCAGCTGAAAAGATGTCCTTTTTTGGTTATGTGAGCTGAGTGTCACTCATTTTCCAATGCCGGGAAGCTGGATGGCAGCCAGATCCCTGGAAGGTCCTGGGGGACCCCCAGGGCAGCCAGATCCTGGGAAGGTCCCCATGCACACAATCCCAGGTAAGAAGGCCACTGTGTGTTGGAAGGTAGCACAGCCTGACTGACCGAACCCTTCGCCCCTCTCCCCACCCCACACCTCTGACCTCAGCATCCAGCCTTCAGCCAGGAACCCCCGGGGGGGTTCGCCCACACCCTCCCTCGCTGTCCCCATCAGCATCCACAACCAATCAGCCACCATCTCCGGTCTCTCCTGCAAAGCTCCCTCCCACCCTGCCCGCCCCACCGTGCCTGGAGCCTCCCTCCGCACTCCTGCTTCTGCACGCTACACACAGGGAGCTCCCTACCCCGCGCATCCAAGGACCCCACCTCTTCTGATCTTTCCAAGGCCTCCTCACATGCTCATAGTAAAGCATGCCCTCCTCAACTAACACAGCCTTCAGGGCCCCCCATCCCTGCAGTCGAAGGAGTCTTGATGGGACAGACATACCAGGGCATCCCCCAGAGTAAAGGGATGGGGGACTGCTGTCCCCAGCGACCAGCACCCCTACTTACAGCATGGCCATGCACCCCCACCCGCACCCCAGCATCCTCGTCCACGGGGCGTCACACATGCAAAGCGTTGAGCTCTGCCCCAGACCTACTGAGTCACAATTAGAGCAGGGTGCCCAGAATCTGTTGTTCATGGCTCTTCAGGTCCTCTGCTGTCACTGAAGTCTGAGAACATTGGCTCGGTGGACACAGCACAACCCGGGCTGTTCCCAGCCTGCTCAATCTCCTGGGCAGTCTTGAATGTTCTTCTCTGAGCACCAAGATCCAGCCCTCTCTGAGCACTGGCCTCGCTAGGGCAGTGCAGGAACCATCACTCCTCCTCTGCCCGATGGCCACATCAGGACTGAGGCCCCTGGTGAGGGCCTCCTAAGGTGGTTCGGAGCCTGCTGGGGGATGGGAGAGGAGCAGCAACTGAGGCCGGGAGAAGCCACCCTTCTTAGTGGCATTTGGATTTTCTTTCGTCAGCAGGATTAAAAATAAGGCCGGTGGTTCTGGGGTGGGACAGAGCTAGCATCCAACCGCACACTTCAGGGAGCGGCCTGGCCTCCGGCCTGGCCTCCTTCCCCCACCCAGGCCCCTGGGCTGCTTGGTTAGAGCTGGCCTAGTTTCTCATTTGTCTCCAGCAGACATTGTGGTTTCCTAGGGTCAAAGGGGACAATCAGTGGAGTCACCCTGATTCCAGGCCTTTGCTGGGACTATTTCCTCTCCGGGCCACACTCCCACCTTAAAGAGCCAGCTCAAGAACACATCTACTTATGGGCTCATTCACTGAATACCGTATGGAGTGTTGACCACATGCCAGGCACGGTTCCGGGCACTGCGGCATGGCAGCAAGTGGAACAACCCCAGTTCCCTGCAAAGCTTCCATTCTATGCAGTATTCAGCCACAGAACACAGCAACAGGCTAAATCCCAGCCACTCCCTGTTTCTGTTTCACCTTTAAGCGAAGAATGGTTATTGTATTTTAAATGGTTGGGGGGGGCAACAGAGCAATATTTATGACATGACAATTGTATGAAATTCAAATTTCATTGTCCACATAAAGTTTTATTGGAACCCAGCCACACTCCTTCATTTATGTACGGTCTGGAGTTAGGCAGTTGCCATAGAGACTGCGTGACAAGCAAAGCCAAAAATATTTCCCATCTGGTCCTCTACAGAAAAAGCTTGCCACCCTCTGTTCCACTGCATCCACCCAACAAATGTTTCTTCTACTACTATGATTAACAACGTTAATCTCAGTTACTTGCTGAGCACTTTGTGTCCAGCTCTATGCTATGGTTTCTTGGACAGACATGACCTTCAAGAGGTAGCATCACTTAATAGGGTCCAGCTTGCAATGACTACAGCCATTGGTCAAGACTGCATGCTAGGTGACCTTGGAATAGCTACCAAACCCCTCAGGACAAGCAAGTTACTAAGACAGTCACCATGTTGTGCTGGCCACTGAACTGGCACTGCTTCTTAACCAGTTTTCAAGAGAGGCCAGGTACATCCCAGCTGCCCATGGCCCACCTCTTGGTCTAGCCTATGTATAAACACCTTCCTCCTGCCTGAGGGTGAGAGGATTCTTTTCTCTTGCTGCCACCCAAGTCATACTTCTGTCTCTAATAAACTGTGTTTTGTGCAATCCTTGATTCACCTGCCTCTCTCTTTGGTCTCACAGTGCCACCTACCTGTAGTGGTCAGTTTTCTGCCACCTGCCACCTGACTACGTCTTTCTAAAACACATTTTCTCAGTCTCAAACAAAAAGTGAATGTGCCCACACTCATCCATTATCCCAAGCCACCACCCTACTGGTATCAGTTGAGCCAGGCCCTCCACAGGCCAGAACCAAAGAATGACGAGGCCCCAGCAGCCACATGGGAGCTCAGCCTAATGCAGCCCTGCCAGGCCAGTCTGGCCACATTTTTAGAGTCAGTAGATGAATACAACCTTGACATAAAACCTCTAAATGGCCTAGTAGTATGGTTAACAGGGCCACTGGCCAGGGTGCCTGGGCCAGATTCCTGCTCTAGTCTCTATAACATGAGTAAGTCTGAGTCTCCTGAGTCCTAGTTTCCTCATCAGCAAAATGGGGATCATAACAGCACCTACCTGGGTAGGGTGGTGTGAGCAGTGCATCAGCCAACACTCACTCACATGGCTTTCGGGATAGAGGCCAGAGCACAGCAAGTACCGTGTAAGAGCTTGTTAAATAAAAGGCACAGCTTTCTGGAGAAGACTAAACCAAAATCTACAATGTACTCAGTGTCACTAATTGCTCACTTTAGAATGAAAAAAAAATCCTTATAAGAAGCCCATGGTAGGGTTTGGAGGGTGGGGAACAGATCATTGGTACTGGTTCAGGCCTCTGCCAGCGTCCCTGGAGGCTGCAGAAGTGGCTATGGGGACGGGACGGCCAAGTGTCTTCCTGAGACTGGATGTTTCAGATGCCACTGCCCTGCCCTCTCCAAAAATAGCCCCTCACCCCCAGCTCTGGCTAGCCAGGGCCATTTCCCTAAACAATTATAGTCAGGTTAATCAAGAGGACCTCAGAAAGCTCTAAGAGAAGGTCTTACCCCCAGCATGGAGGCAAGATCACAGGGGAGCCCTAACCAGCACATCCTTCCTCCCCTACCTGGGACTTCCCTTGTTCCCATTTGGCCAACGTATGCTGAGACGCTGCCCTGTGTCACTTGCTGGCCCTGCTGTGAGTCAGGCAACATCCACTGGGAGGCCCCTTATCAGAGCAGTTAAGGGCTCAAACTCAAGCCCAAATCATAGTTCTATTGTGTGCCAAGTATCTGATCTTAGTTCTTTAGCCTCAGTTTCTTCAACGGTGAAATACAGATTTTTTTTTTCTCTTATAGTATTACTGGTAGTCTGAAATGAGACAGCACAAAAGAGTTTAGTACAAACTGAGTATGTAAGAAATAACAGCTATCATTATCATTGTTTTTGTTATTATCTATGCCTACCAGAATTGTTTTCCAAAATTCTATCAACTGCAAAAAAGGGGGGAGGGGATATATGCTATCTGAGCACTTCTCAAGGTTCACCCACATGATAGCATTTATTGGCCCTTTTTGCCATTGTGTAGACAAACCATGTTTACTCACCAGTTCATTGGTTAATGGAAATTTGGCTTGTTTCCCCCTTTTAGTTACTATGACAAATGGCTGTTATGGACACTGATGTACAAATTTTTGAGTGGATGCCTGCTGCTTCTCTTGGGTACATCACTATGAGTACAACTGCTGGGTCATATGGTAACTCAATGCTTAACCTTTTGAGGAACTGCCAGATTATTTTCCAAAGCATCTGTGCCATTTTACACTCTACCAGTGACATACGAGCATTCCAAGTTCTCCATATCCTCGCCAACTCTGTTACTATCCTTTTTAATTATAGCCATATGGTAATGTGTGAAGTGGTCTTCCACTGTGTTTTGAGTTATGTTTCCCCTAATGATGAATGCTTTCGAGCAATATTTTCTGAACTTAACAGACATTGGCATAACTTTTTAGGAGAAATATCTATTCAGACCCTATGCTAACAGTTTTGGACTCTATTAGTGAGCTGTGAGAGGGCTTTATAATTTCAGATACAAATTCCTTAACAATATATTGTTTGCAAATATTTTTTCCAGTTCTTTAGATTCAATTTTCTTCTCTCTCTCTCTCTCTCTCTCTCTCTCTCTCTCTCTGCACTGGGGATCAAACTCATGACCTCACACTTGCAAGGCAGGTGCTTATGCCACTGAGCTAAATCCCTGGCCCACATTTTTTTTCTTTTTCTTTCTGTGGTACTGGAGAATGAACCCAGGGCTCCACACTCAACTATATTCCCAAGCCTTTTCTGTGTTTTATTTTGAGACAGGGGTCTCACTAAGTTTCCCAGGCTGGGTTTGAACTCATGATCCTCATGTCTTAGCCTCCTAGGATTGTCACTTTCTTAATGCTGCCCTTTGAAACACAAAAGTTTCAAATTTTAATAAAGTCTGGTTTATTTATTTATTTATTTATCTGGTCATCTAGTCTCTAGAAGGTTTTGCCTAACCCCAAAGTCAAAAGGATTTCCCCTCACATTTTCTTCCGTGAGTTTTATAGTTTTAGTTCTCCCAGTGAGGTCTATGAGCACTGCTTCTGATAAAGAAATAGGAGAACTAGCCTACTTGTCCGAAGCAACTTACAGGGTAGAGACTACCACCATTTTACAGATGGGAAAACTGAGGAATGGAGACATTCACTCACTTACCCTTGATTATTAAAATGCAAGTTGAGCCATACATGGCCCCTGCTCTGGAAAGTCTGGCAGGAGAGATAAGACAAGATGAAAGGTCTGGAGAGAACAAATGGCAGGCTACTGGGAGGGAGAAAGGCCAGCTGGTGGGTTAGGAGGTCCTAACTGGTATTTTACCATCTGCATTTTATAATTATACTAATGGATGTTATATGTCTAGTGTATATTATTAAAGCAATATGGCTTCTTTACACACAATTTTAGAAAACAGGTTTTTTTTTCCAGCCTTTTATTTTTTTAAAAATTTTTTATTTTGAGACATGGTCTTGCTAAGTTGTCTGGGCTGAGCTGGAATTTGTGATTCTCCTACCTTAGGCCTCAGCTCCTAGGGAAAACAACTGCTATTTACATGTTGGCATTTTTGAGATGGAGAGGAGCACAGCTGAACGACTGTGGGTGACTTAAATTCTCTGAACTTCAATTTTTACATCTGTCAAATGGGGGTACAATAATCCCTAACTCATAGAGCTGCTGGAAAAATAAAGTAAATAAACATACAGAAAGCATTTAGAACAGGGAAAGCCCCACAGGAGTTTGTGCAATATTTGAAAGTGGATTTGCTTGCACTGGTTGAAGTGAGGTGAGGGGTGGTATTGGGGGTGTAGGTTGAGTCTTGGGGCTGTGCTCCCTGCCACCAGGTCCTATGCAGAACATGCCCGCTTTGGCACCTCAGCCAAAACCCCCCAGCCATGGAGCTGGCCCTTCCAGATCATGTTAGATGGCAATGTTTGTCCCCTAAAGGAAAAGCCGCCAGTCTGGTGATAAGTCTCCTAGCCTCGAGTCAGTGGCAGTGTGGCTTCCCAGCCTAGAATGGTGAGGCAAAATCCCGAAAGCATTTCCTGAGTACAAGCCAGCCACCTGACCTACACGACTGCCTGAGAAATGGCTCCAAAAAGATCCAGATGCTAAACCCAGGAACCTGTGAATGTCACCTTCTTTGTCAAAAAGGGCTTTGCAGATGTGGTTAAAATAAAGACCTTGAGAAGGCTGTCCGGAGTATCCAGGCAGGTCTTGAATACAATTCAGGTACCTCAATTACAAGTGGCCAAAGAGGGAACAGAGGGAGATTTGGCAACACAAGAGCAGAAGCCCATGTGATGATGAAACACAGACCAGCCAGGTGCCCTGAGGGTGGAGAGAGGGGCCAGGAGCCAAGGACCCAGCGGCTGCTAAGAGGCTGAACAGCAGGAAACAGGCCTCCCCTTCCAGCGTCCAGCAGGAAGAGCCCTGCTGACAGCTCCACTTTGGCCCAGGGACACTGACTGCATGCTTACAACCTCCGCAGCTAGGAAAGAATAAAACTGTGGCCCTGAGACACCAAGTTTGCAGTCACTTGTTACAGTAGCTGTAGAACAACCCTAAAACGACCTTGTGATCATGTGTCACCTATGAAACACCCCACTTTCCTGGTGAAGAAACGTAGGCTTAAGAAGTCATGACCTCAAATTCTTAGCTAGAAAACATCAGAGCTGGCTGGAGCTGGAACCCAAGTCTGCCTGGCACTAAAGCCCTTGGTGAGCCTTGTCCCGCCAGTGCTTCAGTTCAGGCCTCTTTCCAGAAGGCCCAGTAGCTCGGACTGGTCACATCCCAGCCTCTTCCCCCCAGCCAGGGTCTGGTGAGGCCCCGATTTCCCCGCCGTCAGTCTGAGAGGACCCAGGGCTGGCAGTCACTGATGCGCCCCTCACTCCCACAGGAGGGCTGGGCCGTGGGGCCTCAATTCCTGCACCCTGCAGGCCTGACGTCAAGCTGCACTTTAGCATCTGGTAAAAGGACACAGAAGGGACTGGGACCTGCAGTCCCGTCCGAGCTGGCTGCCCGCAGCCAGGTCTTCGCTGCTGACTTGACAGAGCACCTCGAAGCAGCCCAGAAATCTCCACTTCCAACTTAAAAATGACTTCTTCCAAACTGTCAGCAGAATATGAAAAGAAAGCAGGAGCCACCACAAGCATACCACAACTACTCTGGTTTTTTTTAAGCCTTCCTGCTGCTAGTCTGTCCGAGTATGCTCTTAGTTTTTTACAGGGCTGTGGACATAATATTTAATTTTGAGCCATCAGGGCGAAGAATACGGAATCTGAAGTCATGTTACCTAGATCCGAATGCCTGACTCTGGCACGTCCTGGTCACGTGACCTGTACAACTCATTTAACCTCTCTGCAGTTGTTTCTCACCTGAAAAATCAGGAAATGGGAGGCAGATGTCGCCAGTGGCTCCTGGTGGTCATGCTCCTGTGTAATCTCTTAGCAGTGTGTGTTTCCGTCCCCCCTCCACCTCCTTCGCCTCCTTCTGTCTTCTTTTTCCTCTTCCTCCTCCTCTTCCTCTTCCTTGTTTTCTTCAGTACAGGGCACTGACCCCCACAGCTTCCCCAGTGTAGTTCTACCCCTGAGCTACATCCCCAGCCCTTTTTGGAAGCAGGGTCTGGCTAAGTTGCTCAGGTGGGACTCAAACTTGCAACCCTCCTCCTTCTGCCTCTCTCAGTGCCAGGATTACAGGTGTGTGACACCAAACCTTCCTAAAACTGTGCTGCTAAGAAGAGAGTAAGGAGCTGGGTGTGGGGGCTCACACCTGTAATCCCAGCACTTGGGAGGCTGAGGCAGGAGAATCGTTGTGAATTCGAGACCAGCCCGGGCTACAAAGTAAGCAAAAAGCTAGCCTGAACTGCAGAGTGAGACCCTGCCTCGAAAAGAAGAGAGTAAGGCAAATGTGCTGGGGTGTCTCTTCCATGCTAGCTCATACAAGATTCTCTCCTCCAGCAGCCTCTGCTGCTGGCTTTGATAAAGCAAGCTGCCATGTTGGGGAAGCCCATGTAGCCAAGAACTGAGGATGGCCTTCGTCAACAGCCAAGGAGGACACGAGGCCCATCGCCCACTGGCTGTAAGAAACGGGATCCTGATGACCACGTGCATGAGCTGGGAGTAGAGCTCTCCTCAGTGCAGCCTTCAGATGCAGCCACTGTCCTCTTAGCCAGCTGCTTGGCCTTGTGGCAGCTCTGAGCCAGAGGACCAGGTTCACCTGCCCTGATGTCTGACCCACAGTCACTACAAGATAACTCATGTGCGTTGTTTTAAGCTGCTATGCTTGGAGGTAATTTGCTGTACACTGATAGATAACTAATACTATGGGATAATAATGATGCCTACCTCATAGGGTTGTTACAAACACTGAGTTAATATCATAAAACCATAGGATAGTGCGTTGTACCAAGCAAGCACAAAAAAGTCTTAGTATTCCTGTTATACTTTTTCTGCTTAAATACTTTTTCACATTTCCATAGATTCAGAGTTAATCATTTCATATCGTTCAGTCTTCTTTTTTCTTTAGGAACTGGGCATTTATGTATTTTGTGTTCTGAGAAGTTGACCAACAAATATACTCATTGTGCAAAATTACACATGTACAAGTATTTACTGCATGTTATTTTAATAACAGCAAACGACTGGAAACAAACCTAAAGTCTGTAGCTTGGAATTAATTAAATGAATTACAGTGTAGCCATTTGAAGGATTGTTATATAGCCAATAAAGAGAATGAGACTGATCTTTATACTGGTGCAGCGTGATCCCCAAATATGTTCAATTAAAAAGCAAGATGGAAGGCTGAGGCAGGAGGATCACTATGAGTTCCAGGCCAACCTGGGCTCCATAGTGAATTTAAGGCCACGGTGAGACTCTGTCTCAAAAAAAGCAAGATGGAATACTTACATAAACAAACATGTTTGCTGTTCTCTATGTAGCATACTTATGTAAGGAAGAGTTAGAAAATGGTAATACAGGTTGCCTTCTGCTATGGAATTTAGGTGTCTAGGGATAAGGTGGAAGGAAGGAATTCAGAAATGCACACACACACACACATGCACACATATACACACAGAGATGCTCCATCTCTTCCCCATGCTCCTCACCCGACCCTTCCCAAACATTCTCCACCTGGCTCTGCACCTGCGTCCCCATAGCCTGCATCACCCAGCACCCTTGCTCTCCAGCTTCCAGCTGGGTCCAGCCAGTAGTGGGCATCAGTGAGAGGCTGGCGGGCAAAGAGTGAGAGGTCTGGGTGTTCCTCTCTCTTTCCTCCCACCTGACTCCCTCCTCCACAGTGGCAGCTCTGACCCATCATCCATCACCTCTTGTAGTAACATCATTTTTCCCCTCCAAGAGACTAATGTCTGCCTACTGCTACTAGTGTTGGATGCCTTAACACTCCTTGTTAATTTTCTGCCCCACCTCTGTAAATAGTGTCTTTATTAAACTCTTCCATTAAGCCCTTAAAATACACCTTTCCTACCGAGGACCTTGCCTGCTGCGACACTTTTAGCTCTGGGTGTGCATACAGCGCACCCCTTCAAAAATAAATCCATGCATATTTTAAAGGTCTACCATTTATTGATGCTAGAACTCTTAGACGCATGCTTAACAGCCCAAAGCAGTACGTATTACGATGTCTGATCAGTAGCAGGGCGACTGGGCTCCCAGGGGCAGTGTGATCCATGGGTGCAGGCGCATAGTCAAAAAGTGCTGGGCCAGGACGGGACCACAGGTCCACCTGGCAAGATGGAGCTAGAGGACCTTTCACCTTGCTTCCTGCCTACCCAGCAACAAGAGGGCAGGGAAAAGGTGAAACCCAGGATTCCCAAGTGCTCCCACTCTGCCTGATGCTCTCCCAACACCTGCTTGGAGCTAGAGGTATGCATGAGATGTGGGCTGGGGGTGCTGGTGAAGATATCTAGTGACTGGTATGGAAAGGCCAGAACACCAATCACTGATAGTGGTATAGAAGCCCCTGCTGGCCAGATGGCTCCCCACTGAAATGCTGTGAGCAAGGGACACAGTGTCCTGGCAGAAAGACAGGTGGATAGGACAGCAGAGGAATGGGGGGAGAGGGGAGGGGGACTTGAGGGGCTCAGGTGCAGAATGGTTCCAAATGTAAAAACTGGCTTGATCCTCTGGAGTATCTAACCAGATGCTCACCCTGGATATACATTTCCCATCTTATTCCCCATCTGTTCTCCAGAGACTACCCCGAGCAAATCTGATCTCAGCCATCTGCTGAAGACCCACCCCAGTGTCTGAAGGACAACACGGAAATGCCTCAACATGACTTCTTGACTTAGCTCCTGCCAACCCTTCCGATCTGTCTCCACAACCCTCCAGAAACTCCCGGTTCCTCGAACGTGTCCTATCCACTATTTGACATCTTCTAATCTATTATGTGAGGAATCTGGGACTCTAGGGGCATCTCCAGAACTTGACACAGCACATGAAGTCAGCATGGGATGGAAACCCAGACCATCTGGCTTCAGAGTCTGTTTTTCCAGCCCCTGCACAGGATTGCCACATGCACTAGAGCTTGCCTCAGCCTCCTCTATAGAGACCGGCCTGGCCTGGGTACACAGCAGGTGCTCATGGCATCCTTGGACAAATGAGCCAACCCAGTATGTGATTAAGAAGCAGATACTAACAGAGGATGATACCTGAGACCCTTTAGGACCAAATTCTTGCCGTCCCCTCCAGAAGACTGTGAGTGTCATCAGGTTCTGGAGGGGAACAGGGCCTGCTGAAGTACAGCTGCACCATTTGTTCCTTGGGTGCAGTCCAGCTGCAGGATGCCAAGGTTCCTGGACCCATGACCACAACCATCATCGTTAGCAGGCAATACTTGCTATGCACCTTCTGAGTACCAGGCCCTGGGCTAAGATACTTCATTATCTGACTTAATCCTCACAAAACTCACAGCAGATAACACTACCCAGGTACCACTATCCATCCTCACTTTACAGGTGAGAAGGGGAAGAACTCACTCACATAGGCAGTAGAGAGGAAATGCAGAAATTCCATCACAGTTTACACCAAAATAAGAAGATGGAAGCATTAGTTAGCGCTGGAGCCAGATAACTTGGCTTCTAACCCTAACCACCTCATTTCCAACTTTCATGGACTTTGCTAAGTCATGGAACCTCTCTGTAAAATGGGTTGATAACAATACTTACGACCACTAGAACTACTGAAAGGATTAAGTGAACCATGGCGTGTGAGGTCATTTCATTGTCTATGTACCAGATCCTGGGCTACACCTGGGGACACAATGGTGAGTGGGAGAGGCACCTTTCCATGCTTAATGGACCAGTGGAGCACAGTGCCTGGTATACAGGATCCCCAAGAATAGGAGCTACTTTTTTGGGTATTATTGATTAGGGGCAGTTTTCCCCACAGGTTGGATTTAACACCCCAGGAGCTCAGGTCTGGGATTGCCTGGCGAGCCCCTGCTGACTTAGCTCTGGGTGCGCCCTGCCTGCCCCGCCCCACCCAGCCGGTCAGCAGCCCCGAGGTGGCACCACACTGGCCCAAGGCAGCCGACATCTCCTGACTAAATAAGGACAAGGCGCCCAGGGTAGCTTTCTGTGAGCCTGAGGAATGCGACAGCTGAGCCGGCCCTGCCTAGCACCGCCCCCGCCTCCCGCCCCTCTCCAGGTGGGGCTGGGCTGTGGCATTCCAGCTTTCCCCAGGGCGGACCCCGGTGGCCCCGACACCCCCTTGGGCCTCAATCAGGATGACTAGAAACTGATAAAGCGCGCTGGGAAGGAATTCCAGGCAGCTGCAGTTGCTCCTGGGGCCCAGGAAGAAGGCCCAGGAAGGACTCCACCCAGCCCCTCCTCCTTCAAGGGCCATGCATCCTTTGGCTCAAAGGCATCTCAAGATCCAGAGTGGACCCAGGCTGTGCAGGTTCCTAGGCTCCAGAGGAGGTTCCAGCCACTACCGTCTTCCTGCCACCTCTTGATAGTCATGGCCGGAGAGAGTTCCTGCCTCTCCAGGAGTGCAGGAGGACACAGTCACTCCAAGCACTGGACAGGAAAGACCCGCTCAGTGTGTCTTGCTGAGCTAGTGGTTCAGCAGGAAAACTCTAGCCCCAAAAGATATGGATTCCAGTCCTGCTGTTTAGCAGGATGACTTTCAGCATGCTGCTTTTTACTGTCCTGTGCCTCTGTTTCCCCCTCTGTGAAATGCAGCTCATAAGAGCACCAAATTCAGCAGGTTGGGAGGATTAAAAGACTTGGAATTTGCCATGTACCTAGAGCATTAAGAGGCCACCTTTTCGGACCATGGTGATGAGCAAGTGTATCATTCTAACTAAGGCACCAAAAAGTGAAAGGGTTGCTGTGAGTAATTGTACCTAGCACGAACCGGGACTATACCAGACATATAGAGTGGTGTGGTCATCTTGGCCTTGGCTACACCAAAGAGACCACTGAGGCCAGAGACTGTCTCTTGTCTCTGTAACCCCTGCAGCAATGAACAGTACACCCAGCACACAGCAGATACGCAGTGCTACAGGCAGCTAAGTTAGATAGAAGTATTACGGGCTGTCAGACAGGGCTAGGCCTTGGAAGGAGCAGTGCAGAAAACCAGATACCTTGTAAGTGTAGGGGAGACAGACACCTCCTGCTGTGGGCCAGGCCTCAAGACAAAAGATAAAATAAATGCACCCACATATTTCCTAAAGACAAACATCAGGGATTGATATTCTAGGTACCTGTTACCTTTAGGCAACCAGAAGGAGGCAATAACCCAACCCAGTACAGGAAAAGGCCCTGTTCTATTTCATGCCTGCTTGCTACATGACTAGCTTCCCCATTTGATCCCGATTTAATCAATTTTACCTGAGCAACTACACTCACAACCTTATCGGCTGAACATAGTTCTGTCCCAATCATGCCCGCCTTGTGACTTCCCATTTTTCCCCACCTTGGACCCACCTCACCTTGTGGTTTTTGTCAGGTCTCTGAACTAGACCCCCACCCAACTAGGAGAGAAAAAACTTCCCCAAACAGATCTGTTATTCACACCTAGGGGGAGCATGACTGTTGAACAGGAAACTGGCAACTGTCCCCACAGAGCTCAACCTGCAAAGAGCTCATTCCATGAAAAACCACAAGAGACATGCTGTGCCTGCCAGCATCCCCTGTACCTGACACTCCCCTGTCTATCACCTAGCCTTAGACCCCTACTCAGGGACCAAAAATTTTGCACCCCCCTCAGCAATACCTCCCTCCCCTACCTAAACTCCCCTATAAAAACATGCCCTCATCCCTTGCTCAGGACCAAGGGTCTTTTCACCCTTGGCCTGACCACACACCCAGTTGGCAATAAAGTCCTCACACATTGCTTCAACTTTGCCTGCCTCAGTGGTCTCAGTTATGCCTCGGTTTAGCCTAACAGTTTTGCTCTATAAAAATCTCTAGAAAAGGCAAGGTCCTTGGCAACCCACATGGGACCCCTATTGTCTCTAATTTGGACAGAAGCTTTCTTGCTTTCTTTCAATAAGTTGATTCTGCTCTTAACATTTGTTATTCCTAAAAATTCATTCTTCAGTTTTAGAGAACAAGAACTCATACTGGACATCTAGTAGGCTGGGAGTTTCTTTCCCCTGTATCAACACAAGGGTGTCAATTTTGACTTAACGTATCTGACTTTCAGATTTCACAGGAAGAATAAATAAGTCATACCATGAAGCATTTAAAATCGATTCAAACTAGAATCCAAGGAAAAATTAAAGAATTCTATGCATTAACTCAGAGATGTTTACTGATCCTTTGAGGGGGGTATGCCTGGGCCTGGGTTAGTAGGGCGCAGAAAAAGAGAAAGAAGTGTTATGAGGGAGCAAAACGAATAAGCAAAGGATTCTACCCCAGGGACCAATCATGGTTGGTTGAAGGAAGAGAAAGGATTTGGAGCCTAGACACCATCAGGAAGAGTAAGGTCTTTGGTGGACCTGAGACATATGTTCACAGGACCAATCAGGTTGGGGAGGGCAGGGGGCAGCCTGGGCAAAGGCGGAGAGGTGGGCAGGAAGGAGCATGGTATGTAGGATGGGGTGGAAATGATGACGGACAACATAGGTCCTGGGGCCAGATGCCAAGGTGAATCCTGTACTCACCGAATGCAACTGGCAGACTCTACTTCCTCTTGTGACTCTACTTCCTGCAGCTGCAAACGAGCTGCCCAGCGAGCCAATGAGACAGTAGCACTGAAATCCCACTCAATCTGGGGCATATGGAAAAGGCAGGCAGTAAATGCCACAAGGAAGGGATATTTGATATTTTATTCATTGAAGAGTCCACATCACCTAGATCAATGCCTGCCCCAGAGAAGCTGTTTAATAAAATACGCTGAGTGAATGAACAATAGCCATTGCTATTATTATATCATCGTCATCATCACTACACCATGATAAACTGGAGCAGAGGAAAATAAGAAAGGAACCTTTCTCAGATGAAAAAACAGGCCCAGATAGGTGAAGAGATTTGCAAAAGGTCACACTGCAAAAAGCCAGGCATGGCTCTCTTCAATCCCACTCTCTGGTCGTCACGTCTGCCTGTGGGGAAGCACACCCCTTGGGCCTACTAAATGCAGGGTCAGGGATTTAGCTCAGTGGCGTAAGCACCTGCCTGGCAAGCACGAGGTTGTGAGTTCCATCCCCAGTACCCCCAAAAATGTTTAAATGTAGATATATATATATATATATATATATCTACATTTAAAAATAATAAATGCAGGCATCAGACAACACAGTAAGCATGGAAAGAACCTTAAACCCAACATTCTACCTGTAAGGAGTTTATAGACTGGTAGGAAATATCTGTAGAAACAGAATCTAATTCAGAACATTTAGCTTCTAAAATGGCCCAGAAGAAAAGGACCCTGGAAAAATTCCCCAAGGACGAGACCTCTGAACTAAGCTTGCAAAAGAGTAGGAATGAAGAGACCAGTCCTGGGCTGAGGCAGTATGAGCACATGCAAGTTCTTGCCTTGCCAGCCAGCCAGCTGCTCCATTTCTCCCCAGCTCCACAGCCAGTGACAGTACCCTGTGTAGCCTGAAATCGGCCAGCTTGGCAGTATTTACACCACAGAAAACGGCAACGTGCAGGAAGCAGGATTTTCCTGCGCGAGGGAGCTATTTAATTAGCATGCTACTGTGCAGAAGGGACCTTAACTAGGAAAAAGGATGGTCTTAGTAAACTCAGACCCTTGCACAGTAGTTCACCTCTACCCTAGTTTCGGTGAGCCTCACTCACTTTAAAAAACAGGGTACTAGTTCTGTTCATCAAAGTGCTTAGAGTTGGCCATCTATAACTGCAAGACGCCCCCCTCCTTTGCTGATCACAGGCCAATGCTCAGATCATAGGCAACTGTATGAAAGAAACCCTGCCGGGCATTTAGCTCAGTGGTACAAGCGCCTGCCTGGCAAGTGTGAGGTCGTGAGTTTGATCCCTGGTACAAGAAACAAAAGGAAAGGAAAGGAAAGGAAAGGAAAGGAAAGGAAAAAGGAAAAGAAAGAAACCCTGTGATTCAATCTGCAAAGGAGCCGAGGGAATGAAAAAGGACGCTTCCAGGCTGTCTACGGACAGTGCACTTCTTCCTGTACTGTTATCCTCAGAAAATGATGACCGAGTCTTATTTAAATTCTAAGGCTGTGGTCCTACTTCCCACAGCCACAGGAGCCATAGGAGTCAGAGAAAAGTGGCAAGCAGAGAGGAAAGGGCACTTTACACAGAAGGAATAGGAGCCATGGCACGAAATGGCGTTTTAAACACACACAGGAATTTAGGAGACTTAAGAAAACTTCGGCCTGAATAATGTCACGAATAATGAAAAAGTAGGATGGAGGCAGATGACAAAGGGCCTTGGCTGTCTGTTCACTAAAGCACAACTGTGACCAGTCAGCAGTTCCCCGTCAGCCTCCTCCCTCCTGGGCGTATGGCTCATCTGTTTCCTTCTTTGCAGGCACGTGACTAGCTTCCAGCCAGTGGAATGAGAGGACATGAAACACCCACTTCTGATCAGCCAATAGAAACCTTCCTGTATACCCTTTCCTGTGTCTTCCTCTCCCCAGCTTGATGCAGAAAAGCATGAGAACCTTGGAAGCCATAAGCTGAAGGTGGCAGAGACAGGTGGATGGAACCTGGGTCCTTGAATTATTCTTTAAAAGGCAGCTGCCCATGCAGAAAGGGCATCTGCTTTGGACTTTACATGAACAAGACATAAACTCGTGATGATCTGTTCTACATGCATAGTTGTGTGTTCCATACTTAGCACAAACAAAGAATGAAGAGTGAAAGGTGGCAAGAGTGGCCCAGTCCTCCCATCCATGTTAGGTGGCTCCTTTTCCAGTGCTCCTCAGCTGGGAGATAAACCGTTCCAGAAGGACAGAGTGACAGGAGGGCATGTGCCCTCTTCAGACAAGATTCAGGAAGACACCTGTTTGCCAAACATCTGTCCTACTTTTCTAAGAGTCCCTGGGACTCACTAAGAATTAGTCACCGAAGCATTTAGTGAGAGCCTACTGTGTGCAGGGCCTGTGACGGCTGCGGCTCCTTTTACCCAAAGCCTCACAAACCCTAGTTCTTGTAGGATGAAGCCTTCTGAAAACAGGCCTTCCTCCTCTCTGTGGCCCTAAGGAGAAGGCAAGCTCAGATCTGTTTTTTTCAGGCCAGTGTTTCTGTTGCTTAGTACTGAGAGGACCAAGAATGAGGCATGGTGCTAGGCCATTCACCAAATAGTACCATTCCATTAAAATTCAATTTCAGCCATCCTGATTGCATCAGTGAGAAAGTCTCATTGGAACTAATGCTTCTTCAATATTTCTCAGAATGATCCTTCACTTGGTGCTCTGCCAGCGAGCTACATCCGCAGGCCCAATCTTCCTTTCTGAACAGAGAGCACAGGAGTAGGCAGGTTTGTGCCTGAGCTTTCAATAAGCGACTAAAGGATAGTTTCATAATGGTCTGCTTCACTGTGTATTTTCCTTTCTTTCTTTTGTTTCTTTCTTTGGCTAACTTCTTTTATCTACTACTGGATTTCTATGTATGGTAATGAATAAAGTTCCTTTATAAAAATAAATCTGGATTTAAGAAACTCAAAATATTTTTAAACAGGAAGTAAAAATCCAGATGCTATGCAGATATGACATGGCCAGGAGGGGAAGTCAGTGGCAGGCACTTGGGAAACCCTGCCTTCGCCCATGCTGTCACAGCCCTAGGCCTTTGCCAAGGCTGGTCCCTATGTGCTCTGCCACGCTGACCTCACAGGTTGCCTTGGACTCCACCTGGGTTGAAGTCACTTTCAATCGCTGTGTGCAGCTGGGACACAGGAAAGGCCAGCAAGGAAATGAAGTGGGGATGGTGTACTATCCCAAGGATAAGCCAAGAAGAGCTCAGTACTCCAGGAAATGGACTTCTCCCTCCAGAAACAAAAACAATAGTTGCCCATGAGTTGCAGAGGTGGCAATAAGACAAGGATAGGGAGAGGAGATGGACTGAGATTTGTGACCAATGAATGTATAACATACTTTTTTAAAAGGAGGCTCCTTGGTGCAGGTTTTCTATGGCATGATGCTCGTCTCTACATCTCCTGAGCTGGGGTGGGCAGGGGAGAACTGTGAAGGCCAGAGCTTGAGGGAGCACCAGGGCAGCCTCTGACAAATCCCTTTCTGGAGGGCCCCTCTGTGGCTTTACCACCCCTACCTTGTGAGTCAGAGCCCCAGAGAGTTACAGCCCTTGGATGGGCTCCAGCAAGACCCCAGCAGGCCCTGTGGGATTACCGCTTAGGTACAGAGCTGCCATGATCATGTGGTAACACCCTGCCCAGATAGGCTTGCAGGAAGCCAGAGCTGACAGGAAAGGCATTTCAGCGATAACACAGCAGGCGGGCACAAGAGATACGGCTTGGCCACAGGTAGCTTTGGAGGTAAGTCCCCAGGCAACATCCCCTCCTGTGGGGTCTCATGACAGCCACCCCCCCCCCCACTCCAGGGCATCAGCAGACAGGCTCTGTCTGGGGTGACTGCCAGGATTATGGAACCAGGGTTCCCTGCAGAGAGCTCAGCCTGTCCCAGGCTGTCCAGCTCTTCAGTCAATAATACCAGAAGAAATCACTGGAGTCAAAATGGTACCAGGTCTGATAATAAAAATGACAGCTGCCACTACTGAATGACCACTGTGTGCCAGGCATGGTAGTCAGTACTTCCATGGTTTGTTTCATTCTGCCCTCACAATACCCTTAGCAGTGAGGACTGGATCAGTGTCCACCACCTTCCACCACTGGGAAAACTGAGGCTCAGGGAAGCAAATGGATGTCATCCAGCCCCAAAGCCGGAGCGCAAATGTATGTGCCTTTGTTTCTCTATGTCCTCCAACTGGGGGACATGAAGTGACTTGAAAAGAACAGTGGGATTGTGAAGGAACTGAAGACATTTTGGTCAGAGCAGATGTAAGATCACAGTTTTACATGGTAGATACTGCTAGCTACTCACCAAATATCCATTCTCTTTCTCTTCCCTGTGAACCAGATCCTTCCCTAATCAGGCAAGCAATGTGTCTGGCTAAAAATACCCAGCTTTCCAGACTCCTCTGCATCGAAGGAAAGCTAAATTCCTGAGTGGGTTATCTCTTCCTCAGAAAGAGAAACTAGGGCATTTTGACTTCTGCCTTTATTCCTCTTCCTACCTGGAATGCAAAGTGGAATGGAGGGCACAGTGGCCGTCTTTGAGTATGAGACCAAAAGCCACACTCTAAGAACTGTGGAAGGGCACCACAGAGGAAGCTGCCACATCAGCCCCGTATGGCCTGCCTGGTCTCGTCCGCGCAAAGTGAGCCCAGTAGGGAAGATTCCTGAGGAAGATTTTATTGGACAGAGCTGAGGCCACGAGTAGAGACTACAAAAAAGGCAGAAAGCCCTAGCAGTTTAGCACACCCAAGCATCCAAAGTTGGCCTGGACTACCTCAAGAAATGGTGAGTACCCCACACCCAGAGACACAGAAGCAGAGGTGGAATGACCACTTGGCAGTGACATTGGGAAAGGCATTCTGGCTAGGGTGGGACCAAATGGCCCTGCACGCTTCAGTCATCCCCACTTTGGGAGGTGAGGAAAGCTCAGCTATATAGGGGCAGGTGTGGAGCCCTGCAATGACCTGCAAGGCCTACGAAAGCACTGTCCAGCACAACTTGCAGCTATGAGGAAAATGTTCTACCTCTGTGCTATCGAGCACTCAAAATGTACTCCCACCACCAAGGAACAGAACTTCTCATTCATTCGTTCTGAACATGGTTCCCATATCAGGCAGCGCAGCAGCCCATGTCCACCCACATTCCACACTCCTGCTGGCCATGTCTCCCACTACCCTCCCCCCTCACTCCTCCTTAGCCACACTGGTCTCCTTGCTGTCCCTAAAGCACACCAGGCACATGCAAACCTTAGAGCTCTTCCTGTCCTGGGCTGCCCTTCCCAGGCCACCCTGCTGACTCTTCCACCTTCTTCATGTCTCTCCTTAGACTTCAATGAAGCCAGCACTGGCCACATATTCAAAAGGGCCACTTTGCCCTTCCAGTGCTTCATAATTTATTACCTCTGCTGGGCTGCCCCCCACCCCCGCTAGGATGGAGATGCTATGAAGGCCGGGTCTTCAGGTTTTTTCTTCCCCAAGCCTAGAACACGACGAGGCACAGTCAACTCTCTACAAACATCTGCTGAATGGCTTGAAGGCTTAAGTGAGTAAAGCGGAGGGCACCTCTGCATATCGGTTTTTCCCAGTGTAACGTGACAGACGGCTACCATCAGTCAGTCAACCTGCTTCTTAAGCCTCACATATGTATGTCCTAGGTACTGTGTTAGGTTCTGGGACCTAGACCGACATGCCAAAAACTCATAAAAGAGAGGACTCAGGCTAGAAGGGAGCTCCGACCTTCCCGGAGGAAGAAATACTTGAGCTCAGTGAGGCCAGATGAGTGAGCAGGTATTAGTGAGATAAAGGGTGAGGAGAAAGCATTTCAGGCAAATGACACAGCATTTGCAGAGGGCCACAGGCAGAGAGAGCATGGCTCTCAGAGGGTGAGTGACTGGGGAGGCTGGTGTGAGACTTGGATGCTGGGGTGAAAGGGAGCCTGAGAAGAAGGGTCTTCAGGTCAAGGAAGGAAGCTGGAATTTCTCCTAATAGCAGACACTCTTGGTGCCTATATCACATCCCTTCTGTCCCCTCCTTCCATGTTACCCACAGCTGTAGAGGACAATTCCATGTGAGGTCAGACTCACCCAGCCCTGTCAGGGTCACTTGAGTACAGATGTCCACTGTCTGCCCAGAGCTGGCTCAGATCCCCGAGGAAACCTCTTTATCCTCACCAAGTGCAAGCACAATCTAGAAATGAGGGATTCTTGGCCCAGGGAAGACGCTCAGCAAATGAGGGAATGGAAGCAAAGTCCATCCCTCAGGTGGAAAATCCTGGGGATGCTGAGGTCCCAGCCAAGTCCACTCTCTGTGGTCTACAATGTTATGGCTTATATCCAGATGTCCCCCCAAAGCTTCATGCACTCATAAACTGGGCTTTTTGGAAGTGGCTAGATCTAGAGCATATGAATATGGACTAAGAGCCTGTGATAACTAAATTGATTTAGTCTGAGTGTGGATAATGGAAGCCCCACCCTCGATATGGGTTGCACCAGTCAACAGAGTTGTAGCCTGGATGGACTATAAAAAGACAGAAAGAAGGCAGGCTCACTGATGGCTGCTTTCTGCCTGCCCTTCCATGGACCATTTCTCTTTAGTGATGCCCTTCTGGCAAGCCAGCCTGTGAGCCAAAATAAACCTTCCCTTCTTTAACTTATGGGTGTCAAATATTTTGTCTCAGCCATGAGAAAAGTAACTGAGAGCTGGGCATGATGGTACATGACTGTAATCGCCGCAGCACTCAGGAGGCTGAGGCAGGAGGATAGCTGAGAGTTTGAGGCCAGTAAGGGCTACAAAGTGAGTTCAAGGCCAGCCTGAACTATATCATGAAATTCTGTCTCAAAAAGATTTTTAAAAAAGTAAAAAAGTACCTAAGACAACAGCACTGACTTGATAACATGCACTTACACTGATTATCTTGTCTTTCTCTGTCTTATCCTCTACATTCACTCCCGCTCACCACCTCCTTCCTGGCATCACTTCCCAGATAAAATACTTGCAATGAATCCTTGTCTCAATGCTTTCAAGGGAGTTCAAGCTAAGGGCCCCACAAGAGCACCAGAGCAGCATGGTCAGGCGGACATTTTTAAGAGTTCCCGCCGGCTGCTGTGTGGAAAGGGGCACAGGATGGGAAGAGTGAAGAGCCAGGAGAGACCTCTATAGCAGGCAGGTAGAAGGGCTGTAGTGGTGGCTGTAGAGGGAGGGGGCTGAAGACAAACAGGGGGAGCTGGTTCACCCTCAGGACCAGAGACTCGATAAGCAAGAGGGTGACAGTGAGACCCAGCCCCAGGCAGGCCTCACTGGGATGGGTGGCCTCATCACAAGCCATCCAAGCCCAGTCTGGCCCTGAGACCTGCGGCAAGGGGCTATATTTAGACATCTGGGTGTTTACTTGAAGGATTTAGGGCCTGGCTTTATTTTTAACTCCCTTCCTAATGGCAGAGACTTGCTGATGTGTCTTTCGGAAAGCAAGAGGAAGGCAAGCTCAGGAAGCTGCCCTGGGCTTCGGAAACCCAGCAGACCATAGCAGCACTTGGAAAAGGAGTTATTGGAAGATGGCGCTACTGGCCTAACTAACTCATATGTGCTTGTCTCAGTCTTGGGCAAGGAAATCTGGCCACAGGTTCTGATCCTTAAGCACCTGCAGAGCACAACAGCCACCCTCTACACACGCCATCTCATTCTGTCCTCACCATAACCCCAGAGCAGAGCAGTTACTGCCCCCACTTATACAGACAAGGGGAGTGAGGCTCAGAGAGAATCAAGCACATACAGTGAGCATGTGACAGAGTAGGATTTAACCTCAGTTCCTTGGTTTCCCCAGCCTGTGATTCCAACTGCTCTGCCAGAGAAAAGTGTGCCAGGCACCAAGTAAGCAGCCACTAAGGCGGGACAATGGCTTTCTCTCCCAACCTTCTGGTGAAGATGAAGAATCTCTCCCATCTTCTGGTGAAGATGAAGAATCTGGACCACAGATCAGAAAGCCTGGCTGTCTGTGTTTTGTGAGTATAGACTGGTTTCCTCATCTGTGAAATGAGTTGGTCTAATAAGCAGCTTCTACTCAGGAGATTAAATGAGATGGAGCCCACATGTGGAGCTTCATAGGCGGTAGTGACAGGAACCTTATGGGACCCCCCCATCCTATCCTGTGCCAGGCCCTGTCCTGAACACACATTTATGAGTACCCATTAGATCCTCTCTTATTCCCATGAGGCAGGTCCTGATCCCTAGCTACAGATGGCATATGGAAAGACAGAAAGCCTGGGGGAAGTCACGTTCCCAAGGCCACATGGCCAACAAGTGTGTCGTGACCCTGACTCAGAGCTCTCTCACACTTGCCCTGCACAGTCCCTGGTACTCTCAGAACTAATGCTTCTTGCGTCCAGACCCTTCTAGCGTTGACCCGAGTCCCTGGTACCCGACTCAGGTGTTAGCCTGGGCCCAAGGGTGGCCCACTGGAAAATAGGGAAACTTTCATATTTGGGGTTTAAGCAACCTCTCCCTAAAGGTGTTGCCTTACCTGCTGTCTGGCTCAGCTAGTTAGATTAAAAACTGAAATGGGAAAGGCTCTGTAGTTGGACCCAAAGCACAGCCTTAGGCTGGGAGGTGGGGCAATGAAAACACTCCTTGCCACCTCCCAGGGCTCTGTCTGCTTCCCACTGGATTTATTAATGTGGCCAGAAGCCAACAAAGGTTTTACTAGCTCTTCGTTTGCTCTGTTCTCCAGCTGCACTTCTCTTGGCCATGTGGTGCTAGTAGGATGTCTCCCCTTCTAGGTCTTAGTTTCTCCACTGAGGAAAAAAATCATACCAAATTCGTCTTCCTCCCAGCACCTTCCACCTGTGGGCTGACAGGAGCACGATGGAGCTTTGTCTCCCTGGAGCAGAGAAGTCAGGAAGTCCCGACTTCCCCAGACACGCTGTCCCCTAGTTCTAACATCTCCGCGCAGCCAAGGACTCCTGCAAACTCTTCTCTCTCTCCCAGACCTCTCAGCCTTGGCGGACAAACTGCCTCATACATTGTCCCGAGAATCCTGCCCTGACAACTCAGGAAATGCCATTGAGCCACCAGCAGACAATGTCCTGCTGACATGGTACAGAAAGGAAGCATGTGCCAGAAGGCCCTCCTCCGTGACCTCCTCCCACACCCTGCCGTCTTCCACCCGCCTCCAGTGTGAGGTGCATGAATCCTGATTTGACACAGGGCAGAGTGTCACCTCAACCCTCTTCTTCCTCCAATTAAAAAAAAAAAAAAGAACGTAAGAAAGATAATTGATCAAATGTGCTAGGCTTCTAGAAACCCCCAAACCATGGCCAGCCAGCCTCCTAGTGGTGCCACCAGTCCCTTCCTCCCCGCCCCAATGGCTCTGCCACATTTCAAGGTTCTGTCAGTAAATGTCACCAGATAATGGTAGTTACACAAGGGCTTGTGCCAGTCCCCCGAGATGGCCTCATGATCCATAAAGCAGCCTTCTCACTGACTCCCAGCTGTGTCCTGGTTGCTGCCACCCAAACCCTCATCTTCACAGCAAGAATGAAGTGATCAAGCCAGGCATGGTGGCACACCTGTAATCCCAGCTACCCTGGGGGCTGAGGCAGGAGAATCACAAATTGAAGCCCAGCCCGTACAACTTGGACCCTGTCTTAAAATAAAGAATTTTAAAAGCCCTGAGGATGTTGCTCAGTGCAAGACCCTGGGTGGTTCAATCTCTAGCATCTCTCTGTCTCTCTCTCTCTGTCTCTCTCTCTCTGTCTCTCTCTCTCACATACACACACACACACACACACACAGAGCACACACAAAGAATAATGTGGTCATACACGTGTATGCAGCTCACTCCCAGCTTTCACGGCTACACGCTGCCTCTAGAAAGAGCCCACCAACAGGGACTTAGGCAGAAGTGTCCATCACCCATATAATTTTTTTGACCTACATAATAGTTTGCATTTTTAGTGACCTACATGATAGAAACCCATGTACACATCTCTGTGTGTGTGTATGTATGATTGCATGTTCACATATTGATGGGTTTCATGAAAGTATGTGAGCACTTTAGAGTTTAGTGAAAGAGGGGCTGGGAATATAGCTCAGTGTCACAGTGCCTGCCCAGCAAGTGCAAGGTCCTGAGTTTGATTCCCAGTACCCAAAAAAAAAAAAAAGTGTAGTGAAGGAGGTGCTAGCTTCCCCCTTTGTTGCTCTAACCTCCTTCTTTTCTCTCCTCCTTCATCTCCTCCTTCTCTCCTCTTTGCTCCCTCTCCTGCTCCCAAACAAGTGCTCCAATTTGTTATGCAAAGTCCTTAGGAATTAGAAGATTTCATATCAACCAGATAGTGTCTACCTGCGACACAATACAGTATGAAGTATACTGAACCATTTAGTAAGTGTGCATGCCAGAAAAGTTGAGCCTGATCTATTTTAAATAGAACTTACAGGAAGCATAGGAAAGACAGAAAAATAGTTATACAATACCATAAGGAACCAACCAGGCAAATCTAGAAGACGTCATGTTATTTAAAAAGGAAGAAAGATGATTATAGATTAAAAGAGACACGGTTTCCCATCTAAAAGTCAAATTAAACAATTCCGTTTATGATAGCAGCAAAGAGAATAAAACACACGTAAATAAATTTAATAGAGGAAATGCAAAACTTTTACACTGAAAACTACAAGACATCACTGAAACAAACTGAACTAAGTAAATGGAAAGATGTCCCATGGTCATAGATGGGAAGATTTACATCTGTTAAGATGACAATACTCTACAAACTGATCTACAGAGTTAACAATATTAAAAGCAGTGTTTTAAAAGACTCCATCAGGAAAGAAACAAGGCAAGGCACAGAATAGGGAAAATATCTGCAATCACAGATCTGACAAAGAATACTTGCAACTTGATAATAAAAAGACAACATGCCTGGCATGATGGCACATTCCTATAATCCTAGCACTTGGGAGGCTGAGGCAGGAGAATTACTGTGAATTCGAGGCCAACCTGGACTCCATGGCAAGACCCTGTCTCAAAAAACAACAACAAAAGCCCGCTTTTAAAATAAGCAAAATATTTGAATATTTACTTCTTTAAAAAAGAGGTACAAATGGCCAATAAGCTCAAGGAAAAGATAGTGGACATCATCAGTCATTATTAAAATGCAAAACAAAACTACATTGGGGGCTATTATCACTTTTCCATGCTGTGTTTCCCAGACATGTATTCTCTGTTCTCTCCCTCTTTTTCTATTTACTTGGTCCAACCTTGCTCTGCAGAACCAGTTTCTTCTCCCTCTTCATTTTTGCTTTCTTGAATAAACTGCCACAGCTTTAAAAAAATAAAAACTACAAGACAACTCCTCGTTTGAACAAATCATACATGAAATTGAGAAAAAATTATTCATATGGATTTATTCTTGATCCACTACATATAGTATTAGATTTAGGATTATGTAGGAAATGTTTTTATATTTTAGGGGTACATTCTGAAGTATTTTGAGGTAACTTCTTTCATCATATTTAAAACTTATTTGGGATGATATCAAAGAAAGATGAGCTATAGAAAAACTGTCACATCCAGTTAATGAGTATGAGAATGTTTGTTATGATGATCTCTCTACATGTTTAACTTTATCATAATAAAAAGGTCAAAAGGGGTAAGATTTATGTCAAAATACAAATTTATAGTTTTTCTTCAAAAATCAGGAGCTGTGCTTAAAACAGCTATGTTCATGACCCTATAGGTCGTTATCCGTGACAGCCAGGCAATGGCCAGCAGATTTAAGGAGGCCAGGTCCTGTGTCTACCACCCTCTCCTCCAGGCCTCCTAACTGCCAGTAAAACATGTTACCCATAATATTTCAGTTTGGAACATCAGGCTCCCATCCCTGCACCAAGCACCTAAAGCCTGTCCTAACCTGGCCCCAGCTTGAAGCTGCCTTAACCTCATTTCTAATCTCTCCTCCCTCCTCTCCCACATTCTCAGTGACTCACTGATCCCAAAATACACCTGGCACGCTCCAACCTCCAGGCCGGTGCACATCCCAGGTCTCACCTGGAATGACCTTGACCTCTGCTCCACCTGCCAACTCCCCACAGCAGTAGCCACCTGCAGGGAGCTCTCCCCACCAATCCGGATGGTGAGTTGCTCCTGAGCCTCCCACTTTTAGCCTCTTCCTCCGTCTGCTCCACCACTGACCTCATCCAGTCCCTGCTCATCTTTGGTACTTGGCTGGGAGCCCCTGGAGAATGCTGACCCCGACGATCCACCACTGTGTGCCCAGTTTGCAAAAAGAAGCCCAGCAAGGGTCGGGTCTCAGTGAAGACTCTTCCTGAACCAGACCCCCTGGCTTCAGCTCCCAGCTGTGCCTTCACTCAGTTTTAGGCTTTGTTTGAGAATCTTAATCTGTGCCTCAGTTTTCTATCTGTAAAATGAACTTGTAACCCTTCTGCCTGAGCCTTCCTAAATGCTGAGATTATAGGTGTACCTTGCTGACTCCACAGTTTAAGGTAAATTCATCTAAAGAGAAGACTAAGAAGGTAAGGAGAATGGGGTATACAGATGTCCACAGGAGAGGAAAGTTTGGGAAAGATGCTGCAGTGACTATGAGAGAAGCCAAGGCCCTCTGTTTCCGTCTCAAGGGAGGCTTAGATTTCTGCAGAATGGCATCTGATTCATAGTAACATTTTACACCCCTGTTTGACTAAACAGGGAAGCGAATCCCAGGAAAGGTGAGATAATGTGCCTAAAGTCACACACCTTAGGAGAGGTTCTGTTACCAGTCCATCGCTGTGACACAATAGATGGGAAAAACAACTCAGAGGAGGAAAGGTTTGCTTTGGCTCACGGTTTCAGAGGTTTCAATCCACATTGAGGCCGTTGCCAGGGGCCTGTGGGAAGCAGAAATGCCACACCAGGAGGGTGCAGAGAAGGAAACGTCACAGCAGCCAGGTTCACGGCAGCCAGGAAATGGGGCGGGGGAGAGGCCCAGAAACAAAACAAACCCTGACATTCACCGCTCCTGGTCAGGTCAGCCCTACCTCCTCCCAGCCCATTCCACTGCGGACTAGTTAGTGGATTAATCCATAGATGCGGTCAGTGCCCTCACAATCCAGTCACCCTCAACTTTGTTGACCTGGGGGATCAACCCTTCAACCCTTCATGGGACCTTTTAGATCCAAACCATAACAGAGACTGAACTCAAGATTCAAAGCAGAGCCTGCCTGGTGTCACAGCCTAAACACAGTCACTGCATCACACAGACCCTCGCACACCAGAGAAATTCAGTCCCGAGCAACTTGCAAAGATAACCTTAGCTGCACTCTCAACTTGGGAGTTTCCAGCCTGGGGTGGTGTGGGGGAAACAGAGGCAGGGATGGCACGGGAGGACAGAAAACAGACCAGTTCGGTGATGTCACTTCACTTCAAACCCTGAGCCATTCCAAACTTCACACGGCTCCAGGGCAGCTGAGAACTCTCCCAGGGTATCCCCAGCCTGGACTATGAATGGTGACACAATGACAAGAATACTAGACAGTGACTGTAGCAGCTGACCCTTACTGAGTGCTTATTGGGCCTGCAGTGTTTCATATACGTGGCCTGCTTTATCCTTCAGGAAAACACTTCCAGGTAGTTATCACTGCCCTCCTTTTAGAAATAAGGAACCAAGGTCTGCAGAGAGCAGGCAAAAGGCAGCCAAAGGCTTAAACACTCACTGCACTCCTTCCAGAAGGGAGCCATTTATCAGGGGTTTGGTGTGACAAGAAGTCCAGGCACCTCCCCAAACTTCCCAGCTTCGCTCACCAGCCCAGCATCCATGACCTTAAAAGGCATTACAAAAAGAGTTCCTAGCCACAAAATCAGGAAGTGTGGCTCTAAGCTCCCTCCATCACTTAGTGGCTGTGGGGATGCCTTGATTCCTTTCCACGCCTGTTTCACGCCTTAGCAGTGAACAGGCTGGACTATCCCTGGGCCTGAATGGGTCTAGAACAACACTGCCCTAAAATGATGGAATGCAAGTCACATATGCAATTACAGTAATTTTCTAGTAACCACATTCAAAAAAGTCAAAAGAAACAGATGAAATTAATTTCAACGATGCATTTCCCTCTAACTCACTAGATCTTAAGTATCATTTCACCATGGAATCGAGACTGTTAAAATGCTAAAGAGACTACACTCTGCACACAAAGTCTCTGAAGTCCACTGTGTGTTTCACCTGTCAGCTCTAACAGACCATCCTTCAAGTGCTCTGTGGCCCCTGCCTCAAGCGGCTAACACGCTGGACATCACAAGTGTAGAATCTTTTCTGATCTGTCGTCCATTGTAAGGGAATGGTATGTCTCAGCTTCCTCCCTTCTGGAAAATAAGTCCTGATCACAGGCACTGCCACTTGTCCCAGGTGGCCACTACAGCACTTGAAAGGTGCTGGTACGAGTGGAGATGTGCTGTGTGAAACACACACTGGACTGGGAGGTGTGGCATGAACAAAGCATAATAAAGCAACCTATCCGTACTTTTTAAAATACTGATTACATGTTGAAGTTATTTTAGACTTACCAAGTTAGAAAAAAACATATTGTTGAAATTAATTTCACCTGTTTCTTTTTACTTTTTTCAGTGTGGTTACTATAAAAAGTTCTCTAATTATATATGTGACTTCCTTCCCTCCTTCTTTACTGGACAGTGTTGCGCTGGACTCACCAAGGCCAAGAGCTAGAGGCCATGATGCAGTCCCTCCTAGCCCCAGGAGGCTGCTGGCTGCTCAGGGTGCTCTCTGCGCCTCTGCAGCCAGACCACTTGGCAAAGCTCTGCAAGGAGAAGGACCTCTGAGGAAGACAGACAACCGAAATCCTGTTTCCTGTTAACCCAGAGACTCCCTTAATTGGAAATGCAGCCTGAGCTGAAGAGGAGCCAGGCAGCTACTCCCCCACATGGCACCAGCCCCGGGGCACACGGGCCTCAGCGCTCACACACAGGACTCCAAATCTCTCCTATGCTCTGCTCACAGCAGCACTGCATGCCAGAGGCTGCATACCAACATCTTGCTCCTACTTGGGGCCCTGGGCAGGCCTGGTGACCTTCACGGTGAGAGCAGGACACCTGCCTGATTCAAGGGTGCTGGTGTCAGCAGGAAAAACAAGGAGGGTAGAAAAAGCAGGGAGCAGGGAGAGACGCAAAAAGGAGAAAGCCTGGGGCAAAACCCCCACTCCTGGTTTCCACCTCTTCACTTCTGCAAGCAAATATGGGAGATGCTGATCAGAATGGCTTGCACTGCCAGTTGTGGTGGCAGATGCCTATAATCGCAGAATTAGGAGGCTGAGGCAGGAGGACAGACATGATTTCAAGGACAGCCTGAGCTACATAGTGAGTTCAAGGACAGCCTGAACTACATAGTGAAACCGTGTCTCAAACAAACAAAAAATGAAAAATAAAAAAAGACGGCTTTGCTGCTCATACCAGGCACTGCACCTGCATAGTTCATCTCCTCTTCCTAAGAACTCTATGAGAAAACAGGATCCCAGAGTTAGAGTGATGAAGCAGTTTGGGTGAATTCACACAGTCAGTTAGCAGAAGAGCTGTAATAGGGAGCTAGAAGCTGGAATGCAGATGCCCAATGGCTAACTAAAAGCAGGATACAGCATGGCATCTCTGCTTTCATTTTACCTGTCTTGGTTATTACCTTAAAACTTCAGTCAGGTCCCTGCTCCACTCTGCACACAGGCAAGTTAATTGCTGAAGGACTGTCTTGTATTACAAGGTTTATTAGCCCTAAATTTACTCACCATGTCTCATCCTTCTTCAAGACTAAAGACACCAAGACAAGAATAACTAAAATAATTTTTAGGAGTTCCAAGGACACCCAATTGACAGATTTTACGAAGTCCAACTTCAGACCCTCTGAAGCAATGCCTAGAAGTCTCTAGTCATTGTCCTAAATCTGCATTACCTCAGATGCCAGAAAAAGCAGAACCTCACAATAAGTGATCCCCTTCAAGTGGGCGCAATCACCCCATGACAGGAACTGAGGCTGTTCTCTAAGCCATAGCTGTCATCTCATCATGAAAACCCAACTGTCTCCCAAAGCAATGACAGTTCACAAGGAACTCCTAGAAGCAGTGCTGAGATGTTGTCTATCAACCAGACTGTGAATAGACCAGGATTACCCATGCTATGCAACACCCCCAGCTATTGTTTCCCTTTTCTGTAAAACTCAAAGCTTCTGTCAGCCCCTCAAAGACACATCTCCAACCTCTTTATCAGTGTTTCTCAGTGTGGTCATGCTGATTTTTTTGTTGTTGTTTGTTTTGTTTTTGAGACAGGGTCTTGCTTCAGGCTGGTCTTGAACTCCCTGTGTAGCCCAGGCTGGCTTTAAACTCCTAGTAATCCCCTATCTCAGCTGTAGCAGAAAATGCCCACCCCAACTGTATAATTCAGTTTTCTTAGTTGCCCAGATAACTGACTGTTCCTATCTCTTAGAAATGGCTTGTTCCTATCTCTTAGAAATGGCTGATCACAGTGATGTATAGCTGCTGATTACTAAGATGCACATTGTATAAACCAATCCCCAACTGACAAGCCATTCTGCCTCTGTACTTCCTGTTTGCTTATCTCTTATAAGCACTAGACCACCGGAGATCAAGACCTGATACTCTAGGAATGATCTCAATCAGTACCCATTGACATAAATAAATCTGCCTCCAAATTCTGGGTGTCATTTTGGTGTTTCTACTCACTGTTGCATCTGGTGCATCAGTTGGGAAGACTGACCATGTTGACCTCTTTGGTCACCAGCCGTGGCCCTCACAGAAAGAGCAATAACCTCTCCAGGTCCTAGCAGGAAGGCATGGCCTTGAGATTTCTTGAGTTGAGTCCCCTTGGAGGTCTGGAGGTGAAGTCCTAGCTCCCTGCTTGAGCAGCTCACATTGGACCCCAGAGGAAGGAGGATTCAGTCAGTCTGCCTGTCTGCCTCCTGCCAGATTCTGGTAAGATCCCTAGGAACACCCCAGTTATCTGTCAGTCTTGTTCAGCTCAAGTAGAAGGAGGAGTCTGATCAACTCTTGTTAGGACCACCCTTTAGGGGAGGGGATTGGAATGTTTAACCTCTGACTGGCTGCTGAATGAATGTGTGAGGGAGTGGAAGGAACAACATAAACAATAGGCTGCTCTGTCTGTGCACCAACACTGATTAGTGGCTGATTAGGTCCTCACATTTGGCTCCATGGCGATCGACATATGACATAACAAGACCTCCCAAGCTCCTTAGCTAAGTCACACCTAAGTCCCCTCAAGGAGTACAACCAGGTAAGCATCTGAATGGTCTCTCTCTGAGGGGCACCCACTCTTTGTCTATTGCACCATCATTCATGGGTATAGAACACACACATAGGAAGTCAGAGATGGCAATTAATTAGTCAAAAGTCATAGTCCTTGACTGTACAAAAAAGGGCTTTTATGAAGTTAAATATGGAATCAAACCACTCATTGTGTCTCAAAGAAAAAAAAGGAAAAAGAGGCCCATTCTTCCCAAGAATCCTGCCTTGGCGCCCTCATCAGTCACTGAAGTTGCTGCAGTTTCACACTCTGGTCCTGATTCACCTACTTCCAGCCAACTGAACTAGCTCCAGTTAGCTACTGCCTGTATTTGGCTATAGAGCCCCCCTCCCAAGCCTTTTGTTTCATGGATACACCTAGTCTAGTCAGATAGCATCATCTAGCTCCCCTCCAAGATGACTGTCAGCAATTCCTTCTGAGTTCCATTTTGACCGAGAAAAATTGAACTGTTAGCTCTGACAAATGAATTGCCATGGCTTTTTTAAAGGTTGCCTCCCCTAGAAACAACTCAGCCTAGTGTTTTTCAAAGACATCAAAAAGAATAGCAAAAATCCCATCGACTACTGTTACCCAAAAACCTGATAATGATGTATATAAGAAAATTCAGTCTGATAGACAACCAGACCCTATGGCTATGAGTTATAAAGACTATGGACACCAAAATAAATAAATAAATAAATAAATAAATAAATACTCAAATTTTTAACCTGGATCAGATGACAACCCTTTCATCAGTCTGATGGGCTCTAACTAGGCCAGACTCCCTTCTTCACCTGGGACACTGGGAGCCCATAATAGCATCACAAGGGTCACTGGGACTCTTGCCCTTTGCCCCTTCTGCCAGACACAAACTAGCAGTCTGAAAGGACATCATACAAAACATGAATTTCTGTATAAGTCTGTCTCCATACCACTTGTGGGAGGAGACCTCCTCTTCAAGTTAAAAGCAACCATTTCATTTGCACCAAGCCAGTCAGCCTCCCTCCCATCTAACCCTGTACTTCCAACTCTCACTGTTCCCGAAGAAGAAGATGATGCCTGCATCAGCCTGAGACAGATAACCACAATCCTGAAGTTCTGAAAACTTCTCCCAGAGGTACAAACTAAAGACTTGCCTCCATGCCTGGCCATCAACCATACTACCTCACCATGACTCCCTCATTGCTGCCATGTCACAGGAAGCACAAACAGGCAACCAGGCACACATCAGCCTGACAGACTGTTAATCACCTTGGTCAAGATCTCCATGCTGTCAACATCACAGCCAACACCTTGCATTCTGTGGTTCCCAACCCATATACCCTTTTTGGACTCTCTTGATTTAAAAGATGTCTTCTGCTTGGAAGTTGTTTCCAGAAGCCCTTCAACTATGAAAATCCTGAGACAAAAGGCCAGCTCACTTGGACTCAATTGCCATAAGTAGTTAAGAACTCGCCCACTATTTCCAGGGAGGCCCTAGCTGCACAGTCCCCTGAGGAAAAACAATGAGGCTTAAAATACACGTCTTCTGCCTATAAAGCCAGTTCAAGATCTCTGAGCTGCCAATGCCACCACAGTTGTCCTCCATATACACTGCCTCAGTCCTCTGCCACCAACAGCCTACTGGTACACCTGCCTGGACCTAAGAATGTCCTCTTCTGCTTTTTATTGGAGCCCATCAGCCAGCCCCTCTTGGTAACTGGCCTGAACTCAACTTCCCAGAGGTTCAAAAACTTGTTTATTCCCTTTAGAAAACCTCTCACAGTTGACATTGCTAGTTTTTCAGAAGTACATCCATGCTTCCTGGTGGAAAGACACAAAAGCTCTGCTATAATATCTGACAAAAACTGGCTACAAGAAGAAAAAAACAAAACCTCTGCAAATTTCTTGGAGCTGATGGCTTCTATAAAATCTAGATCTTTGAGTTATGCTTAGTCAGACTGTCAGCCCCTGGGAGCACCAGTGACCTACCTGTGCAAAGATCCAGTCACTAAGGGCTGCCTCCCCCTAAGAGGCCCCTTTAGAGGCAAAGACTTTGCCCCCTTAGAGGCAAAGTCCTTAGTGGACTTTGCTCTGTGCTCTTACAGTCACTATTCTCATCAAGAAAGCTGATAACTCACCTTAGACAGAGACCTAACTGTCCAGGTGCCACATATCATACTGGGATTCTAAACAATGGACCTGCCTGACAGATACTGAATACATCCTGTTTATGGATGGAAGTAGCTCTGTTAGGAATGAAGTCTGACAGGCTAGATATGCTGTGATCACCTTGGACAAAACTATTTTGGCCAAAACTCTCCTGCAGGGATGGCCTACACAGCAAACTACTTCCTGCTGCTGTTTGGAAACCTGCCACAATGACACAAAATAATCTAGTCCAGAGGCCTTAAGCCCCTTTGGGGATCCAACTGACTGAAACATCAACACCAGCCAGAAAAACTTTACCCAGGACTTCTAAAAGATCAGAGGCAGACCTGCCCCCACTGTTCTACAGGCGCACACTGAGCGCTGGCACCAGTAACTCTGCAGCCAGCTCAGGCTTCAGGGTCTGTGTCACTGGCCCTGACCTCATACAATATAGTGGATTGTCCCCATTTAAAGAGATATAGAGAGAAATTACACAGAAATAAAACATAACCCTACAGAAACAGCTTGTAACTAGCTACGCAAAAGTTTAGTTAAAAGACCAGCTGTACCTATAGAAATTCCTGCATATACATATAATCCAAGATACATATTAACTACCTCCACAAGTTTTAGAAATTTAGTCTTAAAGCTACTGAAAAATTTAGCTGGACAGCTCCTCCAAGTCTCATTCTGAATAGACAACACATTCAAAGCCGTGCTCTAGTCACTGTGGACACTGACCAGTCCATGCATGGCTTGAGCCTGAAGACATCATTCATAGGATTGTTCTATGTCTATTCCCCTTGATTTTTGTGTTTTTTCAGTCTGCTTACCACAGTGCTTGCTTCCCTGCCCCCTTGATAACCATGGCTTTTGTTAATTGACCTGGTTTCTGCTTACTCCCAGTTCCAAACCCCCTACCCCCACTAGCTGTGATTTTTCCTTAAACTCTATAGACCATTGCCCCAAGAGAACAGAACAATCAATCAAACACTTGACCAAGATTTGGTGAGCGTCCAAGGCACAATGGACACTTTCCTACATCAGATTAACTCCTTTGGTGGTCAGAGTACAAACCACAAATTCCTGGTGGAAAAATTTTCAGTCTTGGGGACTTTGGCTAAGGTCCATCCTAAGATCGCTGACAATCTTTTTTTTTTTTAATTTAAAAGAGAATAAAACAAAAGAGGGCAGTACAGAGCAGATCAGAACAGGACAACATAGGCAACACAGTACTTTACATTAAGTCAACTGGACATCAACAGTATCTAACACCATATCTCTTACTCTGCTATAGTTGAGCATAGTTTCAATTACAATAATATCAAACATAACACAATAGTATAAAG